>VZSE01002642.1:925830-980081 GCA_013398275.1 Promerops cafer | reverse complement strand
CTGTGTCCAGTTCTGGGCCCCTCAGTTTGGGAAGGACATTGAGACGCTTGAGTGCCTCCAGAGGAGGGCAACGAGGCTGGTGAGGGGCTTGGAACACAAGCCCTGTGAGGAACGGCTGAGGGAGCTGGGGTTGTTTAGCCTGGAGAAAAGGAGACTCAGAGCTGACCTTATCACTCTCTGCAACTCCCTGAAAGGTGGCTGTAGTCAGGTGGGGTTGGTCTCTTTCTCCAGGCAGCAACCAACAGAACGAGAGGACACAGTCTTAAACTGCACCAAGGGAAATATAGGTTGGATATTAGGAAAAATTTTTTTACGGAAAGAGTGATAAAGTACTGGAATAGTCTGCCTGGGGAGGTGGTGGAGTCACCATCCCTGGATGTGTCTAAAAAAAGACTGGATGTGGCACTCGGTGCCATGATTTACTTGAGGTGTTAGGGCATGGGTTGGACTTGATGATCTTGAAGGTCTCTTCCAACCTAGTGATTCTGCGATTCTATGATTCTGTGGTCAACTTTATTTTGCAGAAAAATACCATAAAAATAATAAATAAAATGTTTGTAACTATACAGGAGATAACAAGGAGAAAAATAACAGCAACATTTTGAGAGCAACTCCTGTCAAACAATCCTCTTTTTAATTTTTTTCCTAACTATGACAGGGTAGCAAACCTTGTAGATAAAGGAGATGCTGCAGATTTTCCATATCTTGATTTTACAAAGTTCTTTTATGTGTTGCTATTACTAATGAGCCTTGTCAAATAGCTAGGAAGTATCAGGTTTTTCAGGACTCTACAAAGCAGCCAATGTGACTTATTAGTAATGATTTGGACAATGCAATAGGAAGAGAGGATTAGAAGTGAAAATCACCCTAACCAACTGAAAAAGCAGCATGATAAAATAACATGACATCATTTAAGACTGTGTCTGAAGCCCTACAATTAAGTAGAAATAGTCTTCACATATACAGGTTAGGAAGCAACAATTGCAGCTACAGCATAAGTTCTGGGAATTTTGATGTCTGAATAATGTTGCACTTAGTGAAATAAGGAAAATATCCTAATGGATATAATTACAATTTTATCTCTAACTTTAAGGCCTTAATACCAGTTGAAAAAAGGAACCATTTGAAATGCTCTGGTACAAGTTGCTTGGCTTTTTGTTCCACTGAAAAAGGGTGATGGTCTCCCTGTTTTATAGTCACCAAAACCATATGGAAGATAATATAGATCCTTTCAAATGGCCCTAAACATTCATATTACGAAACTGAACCAATGCCCAGGTATTGACATATAAGCTACATGTTTACATGTAATCAAGGAAGATGCAGCCAGCATGGACAGGGATTTAGTTCTTTTATGTAAGGATAGGTTTGAGTTACCACACGTGGTGCCCCAAAGGCTTGGGAAATCTATATGGGTAGAGCAGATTTAATATAACGAGTTGGAGATGACCTTTGCCATCCTGAAACCACAGTACTGGATCAGAGAGAGTGTCCCAAAGCATTTGAAATGAATCAACACCTGTGTAATTCTTAAGCTTAAATTTTTATTCCATTGTTATGCTTTAGAGTAGACTAAATCACTGCTGTTGGTTGTTTTAGCCATATAGTCAGTTACTCTACAGGAAGTTATCAGATCTACGTCAAGTGTGCAGACATAGAAAATAATTTAGGTGTCTATAGCATGAATATCTCATCCAGGACCATCTCAGCCCCTGCCCCCCACAGTAGTGGCACCATAGTAGGGCCAGTCTCTGGCTCCCCACAACCCTGCCCTGCCCAGCCATGGGTCCCACCAAGTTGACACCACCTCTGGGTTTGCTTGTGTTGGAGGTTGGAATTTTCCCCATTAGAAGTACCGGGGAGGAACTGAGAAACTGAGTGCTTGGAACAGGGCAGGGGGAGGGGAACTCTGGGGGGAAAGGGCAGAACCATCGCGAGACTACGAGGCAGGTAAAAGGCGAGTTTGGGGGCGGCCTCACTCTCTTGCTGCCGGGGTGGCACCGGGTGAGGATCGGGACGGCTGTCGCTTGCTGCGGAGATAGTTCATCACCAGCCTGAGAGACGGACCGGCCTCTGCTCGTGCTCTCCAGGGAATCCTGCCTCTCCTCGCTGCCCTGCTTGGAGCCGGGTCGCCGCTATCCCGATCTCCCGCTGTTCTCCGGCGCTGCTCTGGGCTCTGCACGCCGGCCGGGACGCCCCGCCGGTTCCAACTGCTGCCGCGGAGTTTCTGGTGCATCTTGCCCACCGGCCTGGGATATTTTTTCTCCTGCCCATCCCTGCCGTTGCAGCCTGCTGCTCCTGAGAGTCCTGCTAGAAGCGCCGGGCCGGCTGCCCCGGGGTTTTCGCGGAGCGGCGTTTCTCCTCCATCTTCCCTCCTGCCTCAGCGCGCCAGCAGCGCCACGTGTTTGCCGAGCCCGCGCCGGAGCGCCCCCTGCAGCCACGTGGGGAGCACCGCACCTGCCCTGCACATCGGGAGCTGCCAGCGCCCCGGCCGGCTGTGACTGCAGCAAGGGAAAGCGCCGCAGCCGCAAGGCTCCCACTGCTGCTGGGTCTGTTTGGTGTTAACACCGCTGTTACTGTTGTGTGTTTGTCTCTTTTAATATATATATATATATATATATATATATATATTAGTAAAGAACTGCTATTCTTATCCCCACCTCGCTGCCTGAGAGCCTCTTAGTTCCACGGTTCTGATAATCCGGAGGGAGGGGGTTTTGCATTCTCCGTTCCAAGGGAGGTCTTGCGGCCTTCCCTAGCAGACACTGTCTTGTAAACCAAGACAGCTTGCTGACCTTGTCTCGGCCTGTGCCCTAGCCTGATTTCTGGGGCTTCCCAGTGCCCCCCAGCTGCCCTGCTCCTGGCTGTTGGGTAGGACTGACCCTGGCAGTCAGACCCTGGGGAATCCCCCAGCTCCCAGGCTCTAGCCCATGCAGCATCCTCGTAGTCAGTCCTACTAAAGTGCTGTTACCCTACTGCAATGTTTTTATTGAGCATAAACTACAGTATAGCAAAGGTTATTGCCTTCAGTGCAAGAATAACCAGACAAAATTAATTAATAGCATTTAATATGATATAATGGCCTCCTCTTCTCTAAATTTAGTGTATATATTTCAAATCCTTAGTGTATATATTTCAATAATCCTTTCAAATTTAGTGTATATATTTCAAATCCTTCAAATTCAAATTTCAAATCCTTTCAACTAGTTGTTCCATATTTACTGATGACAATGTGTCAAAAAAATAAAATAGGATAATAGGATACAATGTAGAAAACTACAACCAAATTAAAAGAAAAAATGTACAGAAAAATGTCCTGGAGTTGGCAAAGCAGTCCTTAATGTAGCAGTGACCAGTAAGCTTACACAGGATTTGTTCTTCATTAATGGGATGTCAGAAGAAAGAAAGATCACCCCAAATATTTAGTTTTGGGTCAAATGTATAACATACAGAAGATGCTGAAAATTGTTTCAGCTCTCACAATTCCCAGTATTAACTTTACCCATTGGGATTTAACTATACTCCGCCTCTGATGGAACTGCTCCAACACTGAAGCCTAGTAAACTAGTAATTCTGAACTGACTCCTGCCCCAATATAGCTATGAAAGAGAGGGAGGTGCCATGAACATTTTCTGCTGGCAGCTTTACTACAGCTAAATTAAGAAGCAGCTTTACCAGCTAGTGAGTTGTTGAGGGGAAGTATGAAAGTATTAGCATCTGCCCATTTTTAGACGTTTCTTGGAGATGTCCTTAAAGTGCCTATCTCCTTCCATCAATTGTCTGAGGTGCTTAGTTTAGACTCGGATCCTAATTTCAGACTTGCTGTAACATTAATTAAGACTGATTCACTCAGGCTTTTTAAGCTAATTAGATAAATTACAATTACTCCAAAATATATAGCAGTCTTTTATTTGTGATACAACTTTTGTTCAAAACCTTTGCATTTCCCAGCAAATCATTTTAGACTGCTAACTCAAGAATGAAAAGCTGGGCAGACTCCAGCCTAAACGCTATTCTTTTATCTTGCCTGCTACATCTTCTTCTTCTCCACATATGCGCAGATGAATTTATGTAAAATACATTGCAAACATGAATTATAAACTCCCAGAACATATGGCAGCCCATAAAGAAGAATACCTCCATAAAGACTTTGCTGAAAATGAAAGGCTTTTATTTTCCAGAACAAAACTGTGATAGCCAGCAAGACTACAGCCAGTACTAGTGGTCCACATCCTCTGCTAAAAGTGTGAGAGCACTTCTTGTTTGATACAATGCCACATGGGCTACTGTGATGGTTATGAAAGCAAAACAATGTGCACCACATTCTAAAACTGGTCCTGATACAGACACTCTTAAGGCAGACACAGATCCTTTGACATGGAATGGAAACTAAAGCACCTCGTGGCTCTCTGCTTATTCATCACCTTTCAGACCTCAACTACTTGAGAAAAGCAGGTACTATCTGAAGTCAATTTAAATTTACAGGGAAGGAAAGTACAGGGAGCTGCCATGAAAGAAATTAATTATGTAATGCCTGGAAGGATACTAGACACAGTCAAGGAGGTGAATTTTGCCAGTATGTGAGATGGATATATAAAACAACAAGAAGGATCACTATGCATCTAAATGCATAATTAGCATACACAGAAATTGAGTCTGGAAAAGCAACTGAGGCTTTACCACCTAAGACCTCTTTTAATGCCTTAATGATATAAATCCATTAATAGACAAAAAACTTTAGGTGCAAGTTAAATGTCTTGGAGAGGTGAAGTTACTCCTATTTTGAACTACTATCATCCAAAAAGTAATGGCAATCTGTAAAGAATTTGAGAAATATGGGAAAAAATATTGAAAATGTAACCAACATGGTAATTTTTTTTTAAATATATTTACAGTCAAATTTTCTGTAGTTAGGCCTCCAATATTGTGTTGTCTCTGTCAAATTGTACACTCTGTAATTTGGAATAATTCAGAAAATCTGTTGGAGTCTCAAACATTCTTGCACTTTGTAGACTGTTTCATGCTGATGTTCTCACTGATTTTAAAGTGAAATTAAAAACTTAAATTATTACTTAACTCATTCACAGGCATCTCTTGTATCTCAGTCGATAAACAATAAACTTTCTTTTTGTCCTCTTTTTTCAGTAGATATGCAAGAGCATTAATGTATCCCAGATAATAAGTTTTAGGGGGGTATTTTTCCTTACTCAGTTTTAATATAATTACAAAATTTACTTCCAGGTTAAATGTTACTAAGACTGTATTTCTTTTTGTGTTTCATGAGCCACCTATTTATACAAAGAAAACATTTTGTGCAATATCATGCAGCTGTGAGATCTGCAGTGCTATCAATTTCCTAGTCCAGTCTTACCAGTTTTGTACATCCTAGTGATATGACATTTTCCTAAGTGTATTACTACCTTGTATTTATCTAAATTAATTCCTTTACTCTGAGGGAACCTCTTATGACAAGGTGTAATCAATCAATCATGCTCTGTTTGTAGTAATTCAGCATGACAAGTCATACTTCCACATTTAAGTGACCAGATTCATTCTGAACGTTTACACATGTGGTATTGCTGCATTTTTGCAGCTCCTTAGTGCCAAGTTCATCACTGCTATTCTTGGCTCACAGTGACAGTAAAAATCAAATTTAGCTATCTCTATCCAAAGAAGGTGATGGACTGAAAGAATTAAAAAAAAAAAAAAAAAAAAAAAAGTCTGGTATTAAACACAACCTGCCTCTAAATACAGCATTGATGGGAGAAGTCTTACCCATGCAAACTGTGAGAAATACCCATCTTGCTTTAGTAATAAGGAATGTGCCTGCCTTGAATAAGACAGGGCATTTTATCTGATTGTGTGTTTCAAGTAAAGAGTAAATCTTAGACATCCAAAATTCAGGGCTTCCAGTGGTGAATCAAAACATGAGGAACTAACTTCAGAAACACCGATGGAGACAATGAGGTGATAGGTAAGTTTTGGCGATTGTTTCTTCTGTATTTTTTGTATTTTGAAAGCTCATAGCTGTATATTTGGACTAATTATAGGGTTCCTGACAGATATTGTTCCCAAATGTAGCTTAGAAATAATCATTCCAATTATAATAGGTTATAAGATATTTATACAGCAATCTATTTAGGAGATTGGTACAACAGAACATTTTCATATGCAGAAAAATCCTTTCAAAATCTTTTCTAAGTTCTTATATCACTAGATTTCTTAAACATTAAATGTTACATTTGCTACGATAAAGATTTATGTCTTCCAGGATTTTCTAAATTGCATAATTTTCATGGTTTTATTGTTGCACCAATACACAGGTGAAATGATTGTATGATTACACTATAAACTATTATCAACATCACATCTCAAATGAGAATATGTATTAATGTCATGCTGATAATTATAGACTGAAAATGTAATTTTAAAAAAAAGGGATTTTCTGACCTTATGAGATTTTGCTGTAGAAACTTCATCTAATTCTAGAAAATAGATGACTGAACTCTGGCATACACACTTTTATTCAGAATAAATGGTACCTAACCAAATGGTTTGATTACCTGAATGGTAAAAATGTAAATGCACTGATGTATGAAATGCAGATCTAAACAGATTTGCCAGGGGCTAAAAAATAGACTCCTTTAAATGTATAAATTAATAATTTGGACTCTCTCAAAAAAGTTTTTAAATTTACACAGATGGCTATTCCATCTATGCCTTGTGATATGTAGGTGTGAAAGTTCTAATGGAACCAAACCTTACTACTGATTAACAAAAAGCATCTGTGCTTCCAACATAAATACAACAATCAAGTGCTAAAACAATAACCATGGAGAAATATTTCTGATCTTTCTTAAAGCTCTTTAGCAGAGAATAGCAATTTAATACGATTTGAGTATTACAGCTTGGAAAAATGACAGAGATAAACCAATGATTATTTTTTTCAACAAAATTAACTTTGAAGAGAGCTTCTTTGAATTTCTGGAACTCTGCAGGTAATTTTAGCTGGCATCATACTTTCCATCTATAAAACTGAATTAGGGCTTCTACTTTTTTCCTCTACATGCATATGTCATTAATTCAAGAATTAGCCAATAAGATTGTTTAAGGCATACACCAGATAGCTTAGCTTAAGTTCAGTAATATTATTCTGTACTAGTGAATGTTTGCAAGTTTCATTGAGGAAAATATAATAAAAGGTGTTATTTTGTCTTTGAGAGAGTTGAAGAGACCTTGATCAACTTTTATCTTTTCTCATATATTCTACAGCAACACATATAATAAAAGCTGTTATAATATGCAGTGGTCACAGTCATCCAGTTATGTTCCAGCCTTAGACTATACATCAAGCTTGAACAAGGTAAATTCAAACTATAAAATATATGGTTTTCAGTGTTAGCTTAATTAGGTACTTAAATAAATCAATAAATAACCAAGAGATGTCTTGGAGGCTTTGCATTATAATTAATTGCATTTGGAAAGCATTTTCTTTTTTTTAGAGATGAAGGCTAAAATTTTCTAGAGTAAAATATACAAAAATAAAGATTAGAACTTGTTTATAGTCAAACACTTAATGATTTTATTCTAATATTTCCTGTTTTGTTTGGGGTTTTTTTGGTTTTTTTTGTTTGTTTGTTTGTTAACATAAGTTATGTAGTATTTTTTTTTTCCTTTGCAAGGTCTTGTTCAAGTACTTCAGCTCAGTAGTATAGTCCTCTGACCTGAAAAGAAAACTATCAAACTGGAAATTCTGAAGCAGCATGTGGTTAACTAACCAATCATAAAAAACATTTAAAAATAACCAGAACCTGTTTTATTGTACTATTACTTTTAAGCCTTACTGGAATATGAGCTCCTGCATGTGTTCTCCTATGTTTTTCATTGCCTTTGATATTTATTGCAGTCTATTCTTTGCATGAATCTGAACTTGGAAGACCTTTTTTCAAGTTTTAGGGAGAACACATAATTTTCACTTTCTAGCATATGTGAACAAAATATTTCATGTTTCTTTCCAGCTGATAGAAAGAGGCTTTTCATTGCCCCTTCTGTACAAGATGAAGCAGTGAGTAAGCAAGTATGGGGGTGAAAGGTTGACTGAAATACAGATTGAGGAAATATAATCAAAAGAGAAGAATGAAGTTCCAATTATCCTTTTGGTTTCAGATTAAAAAAATATTGTCCCATAGCTCCTTTTCTCAATGTTTTTTCCATGGATTGAAAGAAGCAAGTTTTCTTTTTGGTCAAAGCAATCAGAGGAATAACAGAATGCAGCAATGGTACTGGGTAACAGGTGTCTGAACTGAGAATGTCTTGGATGTAAAATGGATAATTATAGAGAGCTTTGTGTTAAGTTTGAATCTAAGTACACAGATTAAAGTGTGTGACATGTCAGATGCCATGAATTCTGAAGCCTACGTAATTCATCATGGGTTTCAGTGTTCCTTCTCCAACTGACCAAGACTGGTGGTAAGGTGCTCCAATAAGGATGGTTTCTTTCCTGGATAACTAAAGAAAGATGAAAGAACTTTTTTTTTTTTAATGTATCATGGATAAACTGTTTGTCTTCTGAGAAGGGATAGTCAATCTTGAGAATGAAATTAACAGTTTACCTTATGTTCCTAAGGTGTTAATTTTACACCACCTACTTTTTTTCTCACAGAGACACATTGCATGCAGAAAATTCATCTGTTTTAGTATTCTCAGCCCAAACACAAAAAATTTACTTATCTCAACAAATACGATTGATGAATGAAAACAAGTTAGAAAGCACATATTTTAGTTGCTTGCAAGAGCTGTCCCTAAAATGAAGTGCATCATTGAACTAGAAAGAATATAGATTTTCCTGTGGCCAAAGAGAGAGCCTGTTGTTTGTTCAGACAAAGGACTTCATAAAATTAGGTGTTACAGCACCATCTGGTGACTCCTATTTAATATCTTATGAATAAGTGCAATATCCACTTAGTGGTAGTAATTTTCTTTAATTGGAATAAATAGAATATTTTCTTGGTAGTATTAAATAAAAAGTAATAATATTATAAGAAAATCATGGTTCTATTCTGATATGGAAACATGCCCATTATTATAAAACCTGATCACTCTTGTACCTATTGTTATCCTATGTGCTGGCTCTTTGGGGCAGACACTAACTATTAGTCTATAAAAATGGACAGTAAGACCTAAAACAGAGTTCTAAGGAAAAATAAAGTAAAAGTGAGCAGGTTTTTTTATTTTTTTTAGAAAGACAGGTTACTGTTATAATTTTTTTAAAGACAAATTCAATATGTATCTTTTTAGAAGGATAGTAGCTAGAATAAAATGGACCTAAATTATGATATAAAATCCTTTCTTAACTATATCTTTCATCTATTTTTAGCAGATAGGTCACTAGTTTTATTAAGGAGTAATGAAGGCAATGTGAACTAAGTTGAACTGTTCAACTAGCAACTGCATTTTACCAGATCTTAGGAAAAAAATCATTGGAAGAAACATTTTCCCTTTTAAGAAACTCCCCCAGTCTGGCTCCCTTTGGAAAAAATCGAGTCATTATTCAGAGGTAAACATACTAAAATGCAAATGATCATATGTGAAACCATAATATCTCCAAGAAGCAACCTTACAGTGAAATCCCTGATGGTTTTATATAGCTTTACTTTCTAGGAGTTCAATACAGACCAAAAGCTCATGGAATTATCAGTACTTCCTAATTACATTTCCAATGGTAAATTACTCTATGAAAGCTAATATATGTAAGAAAAAAACATATTTAAACCTTTTGTGTTTTTATCAATCAGAAGTCTGCTATACTTTTTCTTAGATATTAGTCCCAGCAGCAGAAGAAATCATTTTGGATAAGTTACTGTAGATTTTGCAGATGCAGAACAATATTTTCAGGGTGGGAGAAATTGAAGGAGGGTTCCTGGAACATAAACAATGTCTCTCCAGTCTAAGTAGCTGTGACACTTTGGATTTGAAAAGAACCAATTTTAGAAGAATGTCAATTTGTTAAGTCTGATACATTTTGTTTCTGTTAGCAAGGCAGAGAAATTTAGTTTTTCAGGAAATTTATGTACTGCAAGGACTTAAGGACAGTAAAAGGGAGAGGCATAGAGAGTTGGGACTTTCCAGCTTAGAGAAAAGAGAGCTCAAGGGAATTTTATCCATTTGCATAAATTTCTGATAGGCAAAAGTAAAGAGAGAGACAGAGTCTTCTGAGTGGTACCCAGAGACAGAACACGAGTCAAGAGACACAAATTGAAATACAAGAATATTCATTTCATCATAAGAGAAATATTTTTTTCTGTGATTTGGTCTAACTCTGGAATAAGTTTCCCAGGACGACTGTGGAGTATATATCCCTGGAGATATTCAAAACTCAACTAGGTAAGGCCCTTGCA
This sequence comes from Promerops cafer, assembly GCA_013398275.1. Taxonomy (NCBI): domain Eukaryota; kingdom Metazoa; phylum Chordata; class Aves; order Passeriformes; family Nectariniidae; genus Promerops; species Promerops cafer. The sequence continues at coordinate 969,684 of VZSE01002642.1, read as the reverse complement.
CTGAGAAAGACAGATTGATTAGACAGTTTCCAGAGGTCCCTGCTAGCCTCATCCAGACTATGATTCTGTCACAATTCATATCACATGTACAAAAAGAAAGGTTACAAAGATGCTTGAATTTCATGTTACTTCCTGAAACACAAAAAAAAAAAAAAAAAAAAAAAAAAAAAAAAAAATCAACATTCCTTAGGATAACTCCAAGTATGCCCTAATGTTTTTTTAATGAACCCTTCTATTCTGTCTCAGATGACAGGTTTCCCCTAAACAGAATTAGTCAGTAAATATTGTTGGAGATGCCTACCCCAAGAAAGTTGCTCACCCACTTGAGTTTGAAGATACTTGCTTTTTAGTTTGCTTGTTTCTTCTACTTTGAAAAAAACTCCAGTTACCTTTTGGACGGTCAATTAAAATAAATTCCTACATCATCTTTATATCCAAAGTCATACACTTCTCAGTACTGTCAATTTCAAATCTTCAGCTGAATCCATATCTTGGAGAGACTTTCAAGAGAAATATGCCAAGATAGCAAAATCACATTCATATATATGAATGTGGGGTTTTTTTGTTTTGTTTTGGATTTTTTACCTTTTTTTTTGTTTGTTGGTTTGGTTTGATTGTATCCATATAAATAATCAAGGAATCACTCAGTCTGAAAGGAATCTCAGCTGGTCAATCAGTTTTACCTCCTGCTGAGATAAAGGTCGATGCTGAATTCACACCAGGTTTTGCAAAGCTCTTCTACCATCAAGCCTTGAAGACTTTGAAGAATAGAGACTTTACAGCCTCTCTGGGCAACCTGTTTGTATGCTTAATTATCCTCATAGTGTTTTATTTTCTTTATATCTATTCAAAACCGCACTTGTCTGAATTTACATATCTTTTTCCCTCTTTGTGCTGTTGTGCACCTCAGTAAAGACTCTGGCTTCATCTTCCCAGCAACCAACTTCCAAGTATTTTAGGGCTGCTGCTAGGTCCCCTCAAGTCTCTTGTTTAGGCTGAACAAGCGTGATTCTTTCAGTTGGTCCCTACAGAATGCGCGGTTTTAGTAATCTGGATATGCCTTAAATCTGTTCAGTGATCTTCATAGCAAGAAAAAGGAATTGTAATATGAGTATTTGATAATAGCTTTTCTCAGTGTTCTAGTGTAGTGCTAAAGTTCTGAGGGGGAAAGAAACTGTGAGATTTTAATAGTGTTATAGTAGTAACATCTATTTTCTTTTTGTTTATCATCTACTATACCCACTAGAAATTTATGTTTTCTTCAGAACTTTTTTCAATCTGTATTCACAGGAGAAGTGTTCCAGCCTTCTGGTCATCTTTATGGCCCTCCTCTGAACAATCCCAAACAAGCTTATTTCCTTCTTATGCTATTGAATACAATAAAAAGGTTTTGTTCATTGGTACTCAATGTAAGTGATGCGAAACAGCCTGTGTGCACATGACTAAAACTTTCTATTCCCTTCAGGAAGAGTGTTTTATCCCTAAAGTCCCCTTAAATATTCCCTCAGCTGTGCTATCTCTCAGATCATGAATAGGAATAAACAGGGGAAATCTGTTTTGCACTAACTGTAGCCAATCTAGAGAGCATACCAGACATGGAAAAAAAACAACAAAAAAAAAATAATTGCATACTATGTGCTGTGCCTATCCCCTGCTGCATTTTGTCTGTTACTATAGATATTGCCCTTAGGTTCAATTATGACTTTGGTATTCACTTTGAGAGTATGTAGCAATTTCTCTAGAGTCATATGGAGAAACATTTTCTATTCACACAGGTTCAAATCTATGACTATCTGAAATTTACTCCAGTTCCAATTTGTTTTTTTCCAGCTCACAGTTCACTGACAGACAGAGGAGGCTACACTGAGATAATAAATTAAAATCATCAGTTAAAGGTACATTTTGGACATATAAGTAGATTAAATTCATCTTGAATATCCTTCTTCAGAGTTCAAAATGCCATTTTCTTTTTTTCATTGTATGTTTATCATGAGCAACAACATGGATTTCAAATAAACTAATTTATATGTCCTAATTTCTGTACATGAACATTATTGCTTGAAAAAATCATAAGAATATACAACTATTAATTACATGTGTGTGTTTAATGACCTTTGTAATATGAGTTTCAGATAATCAGAAAAATATACCTGATATTCAAACATAAGATGTAATTAAGATACCAGTAACACACATAAGCCCTGCATTTTTTTTTTTATCACCAGAATGAAATACCTTGAAGATTAAGAAACAGAAAGGAAGATTAAGAAACAGAAAATATTAATATTGCATGTTACCTCCATCCACGTATTTTAAGTGGTGAAATGATTTCCATTTCCTAATGATCCCTAGACTAAGTAAAATGAGTAAAATGAGTGTCTTGGGTATCTCCCCACAGGGCAGATTGCCTGCTTTGGTAGACCACCTGTTCAGAAACCTAGAGTGTTTGCCTTATTAAGAGGCCCCAGGCAATAGAAGACTTTACTATGAAATATAAGCACATTGGGTGGATTCAGTGACAGATTGTTAGTACAGAAATATTTTTGAAATAAGGTAGACTGTCTAAGCATATGTCACATTTAACATTACTTCAGTTCCAAAAATTATACACATAACTACTTATATCTCCCTTGCTTTTGTTTATTTTTTCATTTTGACTGTTAGATTTAAAGTAATTTCCAGACTTAGTTTCTGAAGTTTCCAAAAGACTCAGTCTTTAAAATGAAAGATAAATCATACCTTTCTCAAACTACCTCAACATTTAAGTCAAGTCCACGTCAAAACCCATGCATCTCTTTTAAAATTATGGATTACAATTACAGATTAAATGTATTGGTTTATCAACATTGGTAAAACACTAACTGCAATATAACCTGCAACATTAGCAAAAAATGAGAACTTTCATTCAGGTAGCAGTTTGTGGCAGATTTCAAAAGATATGCTTTTGTCCTGAAAATGGACTTTTTTTTTTTTTTTTTTTGCTTTACATGTATTTAAGTGTATATATTTTAAAAACACAAGTTAATTACATTGATGTCTTGCAGTTTAAAGATTTATGTGCCTTATAGCTAAAGGATTTATAAAGTCAATGTGCCTTTCAAAACAGTCAACTCCCCCTTTTTTTTTTTTTTCTTTAAGAGCCTTAATGAGCCTGGAAAGTCTTATAGTTCATTGAAGTTTGTTTACTCAGTAAGTAACAGCTACTACAGTTTAGCTACTGAAAGTGATATAATTAACAGCTTCTGTTAACTCTGAGGGATTCTAGACGTGTCAACATCACAACTAATACTAAATGTGTTGCTGAACCACTTCTAAAACTGCACCTCAGGTATTGGTAACTGGCAATAACTGTTTCAAATAGAAGAGAGGAAAAATAATTTGTTACTTTATTTAGAAAAGACAGGAATGTTAAATAATTCACACATTGTTTCTGCAAAACCTTGGTCAGAGAGAACATAGTTTGTGTAGGATATAAAGATCTTATCTGTGAAATCGAAGTTCTCTGAAGTTGCCAGTGAAACTCAAAACACCTGACCTAATGAGAGCCAGGAGTACATACCCAGGTTTTTAAAGTTTAGACAGATTAGTATGAACTATTTTATTTGTAAAACCAATATGATATCCTTTTTTGTAACTGCAGTAGATAAGTATCTACACGAAACTAAATGTTATAAATGAAGCTTGCATCTCTGACTACAAGAGAAAGGACATATGGTACATTGTCATCTTCTTGTTACCAGTCATTTACAAGGTTAGAAAGTAGGTGTGGTCATTTGTATAGGTAATATGATTGTCTCAGCTCTTTCCAATAGAGAAACCTCATTTCCACTATAAATTGTATCCCAGAGATGAATTTTCATGCCAATTATGCCAGCAGAGAGAGACATAATTCTCTTCTAAGGTATGAGACAGTTGACATCTGTCATAGTTGGGATGAAAATTTTTCTGGAGGGATGTATTTTTCCTCCTCAGCAACAAAGTTATTAGCATATACATTAGACACCTGGCTAAACTCGCCCCTAACATTTAGGTGGCTAAAATGAAGTGACTTGATGCTCATAACTATGATTATGATTATGATGCTGTGTATGTTGCCTACAGGGAAAAAAAGTCTGATTATTGAATTCTTAATATGGGTTTCTCTATGAGAAATATATCAAGTAGATGCAACAATGAGGAAGAAGAAATGAATGAAGGCACAGTGTCTGTGTATCTATTTTCTAGGAGTTCCTTCAAGCTGATGGTAGGCATATCAGCTTATTTTTATAATCAAATATATTCAGGGCAAGTTGGGGGATAGAAAAGAGAATCTGTAGGACAAAAGCTAATAATACACTTTTTCCTTTTCTCTCAAGATTGAACATAGTACAATTTTTGGTTGCCCATTTCATAATGCAGTAATTGTGATAGCATGGTTGCTCATACTGAGTGAAATAATATGATATAGTGCAGATGGGTCCCTCTTTTGACCAAATATGCTTTTCCTCTTACATGAATCTAATATATATCCCCTGTGTCATCAGAGATTCACTATGAAACCTTACTTCCAGGTTGGTTTTGATATGTGCATTTCTCTTTTGTGATCAGTGAGATAGCTCATTATTAATTAAAACAGTGGTTAAAACTGCTAAAGAACTTTCAAGCTTTTCTTGGGGCTTATCCTTTTATTCCAAAATCTGCATTACAACTAATAACAAGTGAAATTAATAGCATTCCCATCCTTTCATTAATTGCTTCAAAAGCTGTACCCTTTATAAATTAGGAACAAAGCTATCATATGATTATGATTATAGGAACATAAGTACTTGAACTCTGTCATTCTTGTGCCACTCAGGCCAGCATCTTATCTTGGGGAAAGACCTAGTCGCACAGAAAAGGAAGCTTTCTGACTGATTCAGGGGCAGATCATTAGAATAACACAAGCAGGCCACAAGACAAAGAGTCAAAGATGGGAACAACACTGTCTGAAGCAGGGAGAGAAAGAGAGACCAGTTCCTGGGAAAGAAAGGTGAAGTAACCAAAAAGAAAGGATTAGAAACAGTCTGATGAATAAATGCAAAGAAAAAGAGAAAAGGGGTAGAGGAAAAGCCTAAGTGGAAAGGGAAGGGACCACCCAACGATTCTTAATAGGAGCTGTTATTAAAAGGCTTAAACAAGAACCTGCGGAAGGAAGGAAGGAAGGAAGGAAGGAAGGAAGGAGACATAATTAAGAAGTCGTTTTGATGTCTGGATGGAAACCCAAGGAATAATGAGGGGAGTAGAAGTCACTCAAAAAAGGAAATGAAGGAAGGTAAGATAGATTACATGAAGAACAAAACATCAAGAATAAGAACCGCTTGAATAAAGAAAACAAAATAGAAACTTCTAGGGAAGTATTAGAATAAATGGGAACTACTAAAAATTGGTAGTAGTAGTTAAGAAAAGAGACATCAATATAAATTTATATAGGGAGAGGATGGTAGAGCTCTCCATATTAGGAAGATGCAGTTGGAATGAAAATTCTGATGATAAAACTGGAGTTTTTAGAAACAGGCATACCAGGCATAACAGTTTAGATAGGTATATATGAAGAAAATAGGAAAACAGAACCTGTCTTGCTAAAATATTATTCCCTCCAATGTTTGAAGGGAATGCAAATGACAGCAAATACCTGTGAAATCTGCTGCTGGTGACCTCCCTTGTGAGTGTTGGTTTAAAGAGCACATTCTTGGTATTCAATCAGCTCAAATGGCAGAGTGTGAAACACTTTTGGTTGTGGTACCAAAGTACACAATTTATAGTAATGATTTTAATTAGCCTTTTAATAAAAAAGGATGTTACACATCAAAAATTCATGTTCAGAGATTATTAATGGTCAAAAATCAAGAAGTAAAATGGCAAATGCAAATTAAGAAAATAATAGAAGGTTGTTCATAAAAAGCATGATTTTAGGTCCACATCCCTATGCAGAGTTTAATCATGCTTTTGGCAGGAATCTTATTCCATTTACTCTGGAGAAAGAATATGCTTGCATTACAGCCAGTGTAATGAAGTGATGAAAGAATCCCTAAACCTTCTACCAAATTATTTGAAAGTATGTTAAGCTGTATAAGCAAAAATTTTTCAAGAGAAGAAAAAAGGGTTCTGTGGTTAAGGTGTTAGATTTGTTTGGCAAAACCTGCATACTTTACATATTTTATTTTCAGCTTGCTGTAACTTTAAAGCAAATGTTATTTTGGAGCTGGATTTTGGTTTTGGTTTTTCGGTTTGCTTTTTTTTTGGTTGTTTGTTTGTTTTTTTTAATCAGTGTACACTTTGACACCCTAGAGTCTCATTTGCACCAATAGTAAGTATTCCCAGTTGCAATTAAAGTCATTGGATCTGTGCTATGAACACAAAATCCTTTAGGAAGCTGATTTCCCTTTAAAATCAAGATTTACATGAATCGAGTTTGACATCCAATATCAGTGCATCTTTTCAGTCTCCATCTAAGTTCCTCGATTAAGACAATCGATCCCTCACTATGGAGGGTATGGAGATAAATTAATTCTTGAATCATTCAGATTCCAGAGGCATAGGCATCATAGGAAAGTCCATTACAATGATACCCAAATATAACAAATCTATCTTTGAAAGGAATTTTAAATATTTTGCTGTAAATAGATGACTACAACAGTTAATAGCGAAGAGAAAAAAAATACTGAATTTCTGTCCATTGGAAAACTACTATCCATTCACTGTATGAAGTGTCTGAGACAAAAATAATAGAATGACTACAACAGTTGTATCAGCTTGCTCAAAAAGGATAAAATTATGATTTAGCATGTAGGCTTGCCTTCTGAGGGTTCAGGTTTTCCATCTCAATATTGCTTTTTTATTATGATTTGTTTTGTTAAATGCTTCTAACTCTGCTTTCCCTTTGGTAAACTTTCCAGCAAATGGAGATGAAAAGCATCTTTTTTCCCTATTACTTTTAAGTTACAAGAGTTGTTACATATTCCTTCCTTACTGCCTAAAATCCTTATACTCAAGTTGTCCCAAAATATTACATTTCCTCATTTTCTGATTGAGAAAGACTTGAAGTTAGTATTGCTATGACCAGAAATTTTACAAGTTTTAAGCTTGAGATATTGGCAAAATCTAATCTATATTGTATTTATTTATTTATTTATTTATTTTTAATTCCTAGAGATAAACCAGCAAGTGATTATCCTTGCTTGGCTTTTGTGTTTTTTTTTTTTCCTAGTTGTTGTTTTCCCTTAAAGAGGTAATTTTTTTTTTTTTTTTAAGAAAGAAAACTTCAAGTAATTATAGGAAATATGTAGAAGACTTTTCTGTAAAAAGGGTATTTTCCAAACAACTAGTAAGCATTTTGTTACTAGAAGAAAGTTGCATTTTTTTCCTACGTGTAATCTGCAAGCCATATTTTAAATAATAACAGCCACAATATCCCTTCATGGGTGTACAGTAAGCAAAAATATTGAATCAATTTTTTTCTCTATTTGGCAAAAGCTTCTCACTAACACAGATGATAGCACTGTTATACTAACAATAATGCAATTTTTTAAAAAGTGTCTGTTGTTTAATTTCATTTTACATTTGGTTGTTTTATGTAAGTTGCATTCCTCTAAGAAAGCAATAAATTTTATGTGGTAATGTAACAGCTTATGCAAACACAGCATTTTACATTCAGATCTATCATACAAACAGCTGTGAATATTTATATTGGTGTTAATTAAGTCTGTGATGGTATTAATTTAGATAAGGAAACCTGACCAAATCCCCAAGTGCTACGGGATTTGTAACTTATGTCTGAAAAAAATAATCAGAGACTTGCAAATGAAAATGTGGCGTAAGATCTCACTCTAAAGATAGCACCTTCATGACGTCCAACCACTGAACCTCATTACCAGTTGTCTGCAATATCATCATGGCTATCAGCTAATACAATATGAAACAAAACCCTCTTGTTCAGAGAGATGAAGATTAACTACTAAGTCAAACTGACACTCCAAACAAGGAGATAGCTGGCACAACCTCACCACGAAGTGCATTAGAGAGGTAAATAACCTCATTATTCAACAGATTAAATCTGATGGAGAGGGTTGTTCAGAGTATAAGTCTCCTCAATTAGAAATTTACAGCTCAAACTTCCAGTAGGAAATTGCAATACCAACAATTTTAATGGATTTCTCAATAATGAAATTAGACATATTATATTATATATCAGACCCAGAAAATTGGGAAGGTTTTCAAGATAATCAGTGCAGGTACTTATTCACCCATTTAAAAAAGCCAATACCAGGTCTTCAGAAACATTTAGCTTTTCTATTGCAACTATGGTGTCCAATTCCTGTAAATTTCCCTCATCCTTTCTAAGTGTAGAAATCTTCCAGTATAAATGAGTTTCTGTGGATTTTACATATATTTCCACATATTTTGATGCCTGAATGTATGTCAGCCTCCAAAACATTGAGCAAGAAAGATCCTATATTCCAGTCTGTGAGTTGTACTGTAGCAAGATTTATACACTGATTACCTTTGTAAAGCTTCTGTCTGACCAACGCTGATAAAATGTATCCCTTTCTGAAGAGTATATAATTCCTGAGTGGTCTGGATTGCATCTTGTTTCAATTAGTTTGGTGGGTTTTTTTCAAATCCTTGGCACAGATATCCAGCCAGGATTTGGAACTTTGGACTTTCCTTACAGTTTTGGCTCTGGCTTCAGACGTACTATCTACACTGCAGTGGTAGAAAGGCAGGAGGTGAGCTCAGATGCTGGACACTTTCCCACTTTGAGCACTCTGCTCAATTATTAATCTGCTCTCAAGAGAGGCAGGGGGTAGCTCTTTGGCACTGTAAATATGAGCCAGTTCATGCCACTTGGCTTTGAGGTGTTGTTAGTTTCAAAGACCCCTTTATTTATCCGGAGCAATGTCAGCATAGCAACTGGATTTTCATGTTATCAGGTTCTGTTTGCATTGACTTTAACATTACCTATTCCACTTTTTCTGTTCATACCAATCTCTAGCAGGGGGCATGGCCTCCTCTTCTCTGAGATTTTTTGGAAATGATGCACTGCGGAAGCAGTAACGACAGCTGAGTCATGGTGTTTCAACTCTGAAAGGATTTCTGGCTTTCTTTTTGCTTTTATTGTAAAAGGAAAAGTTAGACAAAAAACAACTCAGAGAGACTACCCAGATTCCTGTGATTCATTTAAGTAATTGTAACAGAATACACCAGTTTTCATACTGTATATCTAGAACTAGAGTGTAGGGATAAAAATGACTAAACTAGAGAAAAGATATTAGATCAACTCTCTTTTTTCCCTATGAACAGGCATAAATTAATAAATTTAATCTTAAATCAATAGAGTATAATCAATATTAGCCTTATAGTATCATCAATATAAGCCTGGAAATTGCTTCAGTAGATCTAAATACTAGAAGGGGGTCAACTCTGTTTCAGTCATTAGCAATCTAAATTCATTGTCAGTGCTTTAATGTATGAGTCCCAATAATACAGGTGGTACTCTAGAGAAAGAAATTAATTTTTGCAGAGTCTAATAATATATTTTCCTGTGTTCTTTGCAGTTTTGGGGTTTGTTTGTTTTTGTTTGGTTGGTTGGTTGGTTGGGTTTTTTTGGCAAATAAGTGGTGCAGTTGACATGCTGGAAGGAAGGAATGCTATCCAGACAGATCTTCACAGGGTGGAGAGGGGAGCCTATGTGAACCTCATGAAGTTCAATAAGGCTGAGTTCAAGATCATCTCTCTGGTGACTAAAATGTCAGGACCTGAGGAAACGCATGAAGCTGTTTAGGGTGGGTTAGGGAGGTTTAGACTGGATCTTGGTGGCTGGGCACTGGGACAGGCTCCCCAGGAAAGGGGTCATGGCAGCAAGCCTAACAGAGTTCAGGAAGAGTTTGCATAATGCTCTCTGGCACAAGGTGTGATTCTTGGGGCTGTTCTGTGCAGGGTCAGGAGTTTGACTTCCATGATCCTTGTGGGTTCCTTTTAACTCACTGTGTTCTAGGGCTCTAGGATATGATGATCCTGAACCTGGGTCAGTGCAATCCCAAGCACAAGTGCAGGCTGGGGGAAAAACGCACTGAGGGAAGCTCTACAGGGCTTGGGGATGTTGGCTGATGAGAAGCTCAGCATGAGCTGCCAATGTGCACTCGCAGACAGAAAGATAATTGCGATCTGGGCTGCACCAAGAACAGCATGGCCACCAGGGTGAGGGAGGGGATCCTGCTCCTCTCTTCTTATCTTGTGAAACCCCACCTGGAATACTGCATCCAACTCTAGGGCCCCCAGTATAAGAAGGACATGGACTTGTCAGAGTGAATCCAGAGGAGAGCCATTAAGATGATCAGAGGGCTGGAGCATCTCTCCCATGAAGACAGGCTGAGACAATTTAAATTATTCAGTCTGGAGAAGACTCCAGGGAGACCTTGTACCAACCTGTCTGTACCTAAAGGGGCCAACAGGAGAACTGGAGAGGGATTTTTGACAAGGCCATGCAGTGACAGTGCAAATGAGAATGGCTGTAAGTTGAAGGAGAGTAGGTTTGGATTAGATATGAAGAAGAAGTTCTGCTATCTTAGGGTGGTGAGGCACCGGAACAGGTTTTTCAGAGAAACATTGGATGCCCTGTCCCTGGAAATGTTTAAGTCCTGTTTGGATGAGGCTTAGATCAACATGGTTTAGAGGAACATGTCCCTGCCCAAGGCAGGGGGATTGGAACTAAGTGACCTTTAAAGTCCCTTCCAATGAAAATCATTCTGTGATTTTATGAATAAGGTTCTCTGGTACATTTTAGCCTTTTCTATTTTAGCCCGTCATTCTCAAATGATATTAAAATAAAGTATTTTCAAAATAATTCAATATATATTCAGCTCACTGCAGGTGTTATATATGTTTGATTAAATGGGAAAAAAAAATTATCTCAATCTTTTTTTATGGTTAAATTGATGATGAATGTGTAGAGTTGAAAGGGAAACAGATTTTAAAAGATATAGAAATGTTACCAAACAACTTTATTCTCCACAGACTATATCTATTGACAGTTATAGCACATAAAATCTAAACCAAAATGAAAACCCAAATAATTGGACAAGTATTAGAACTTTGTATTTAGCAAACAACAAGGAAAAGATCCTTGTGCTACTTGCATGAAGATGAAATAGGAGTAATTACATGAAAAGTGTGGTTTCAGAGCAGCATAAAAACCTAGCTTAGATAGTTCATACTTTATCACTGACTACATGCAGCAAATGATACTTAAATAAAATCTTCATCCTCCTAGGATAGCAGTTTCCACATCAATCTTTGGTTGCCACAGTCCTCCTTTTTTTTTTTTTCCAGTGGAACAAGATTCCTGATTTTAACTTCACTAGAGAAAAGAGGTCAAGAGCCAAGTGGAAGAATAAGCCATACAGCCACAATACTCATCAGTGTGGAAACCAGCCTTCAGGTAGGAGCTCAGGGAATTGCAAGACACCATTCTTTCTGTTTTCCCTTTAGCACAGAGGAAGCCAAACCCTTTGGTATACCCAACTATCCCTCATCTTCAGGCAATTTGGGGAAACTAGCATCTCACTGTTAGCTGTGTCAGTGAGGCTTTTAGCTTAAATAAAAGCATTTTTTTTTTTAATCATCCCTTTACATCAGCCTTCTAAGCATTCTGGATGAATCCAGGACTTTTGCAGATAATATAGGATGGTCAATGTCTGAGATTCCATTGCTAATAGCTCTGACATTATAATTTATCCACTTGGAGTAAACTAAATTTGTTTTATAATTAAAATCATTTGTACTGTGTCTTTATTGTTCCCCAATATTTTCATCAGCCCTTTACTGTGTATCCATTCAAGATTCAAATAATTACATAGGAAACTAAAGGGGCTATTAATATTTATAGCACACCTAGGCACATTATTCTGGAGGTCAAAAGAAGGCAGCATTTGGCATAACACTGCAGTTGAGATGTGCTACTGAGCACCTAGGAGTGCTTGACTGCTGTAACAAATTATACAGCCACTCATTCTACACACTTTTGGTTGCTATTATCAGTTAAATTCTCAAAGCAATAATGCTAAAGCACACACCTGGAAACAGTTAATCGAAAAGTTTTCCTCCACAAAGGAATAGGAAAATACTGTAACTAATTTGTTCAATTAGTATTTTTTTGTTTCTTGTCGGTAACATTTTTTTTCGTGCTGAAAATGGACAGTGAAAATACAGATTGCATTCTTTAAAAAGGATTGCAAACTCTGGTAGTACATATGGGCAAGATATACTCAATCTTTAAGGTCTCTTACACAAATACCTGATCTTACTAGATTTGTTCTCTGTGGCCTTTAAGTCAATAGAGCCTACATAGGATTTTTCTCAAGCCCCCTCTTTTTTTTTTTTTTTTGTCATATTATATTACACAATTACAGTTTTCTTTATTATGATGATTTGATTACTTACAAACATTAACAAACAATCTTTCAATTTTGGCGTACATATACATACATATATATGTGTGTCTATATATGTGTGTGTGTATATATATATATAGTATATTAAGATTTACATAAAGCTGAGATACTCCCATCTACCCACTTCATTCCTCTCCCAGCCACTTGTAGTTAATGGATCATTCCTATCAAGTGTCCAGCTTAAGTGGCCAGGGGTAAGCTTAAGAGACCTGAATTCTCCGGAGGAGATTGTTTTCTAATTTAGGCATGCAAAAGAGGTACTTGAAGTCAGATAGTGTGAAAAATTACACTATGCATTAAACACCCAAACTTTCTGACAGACAGACTTTATACCATAAGGCACAGTTCCTCTCGAGAAAGAATTTTTGTAATGGTTAACAGCCACAGAAAGCTCTTAGTATTACTTTACATATAGAACAGCTGGTACACCCACACACATATAAAAAAATGTATTAAAGAGCTTTGTCAGTTAGAAAATGTAAATACTTCAGTTAAAAAAAGTTCAGCACACTTACTTTTCTTTCTTTTATAAACATTTCAGCTAATTGCTTACAGCTTTAAAAGCCTCATTTTATCCCCAAAGCATCCTAGAGTTAGAAGCCTTTATCTAGGTTTAGTAGTTGTGGCAGAATGCCATTTGCACTAAGTGATCAGTAAAAAGATGTCAGCTGCATCTGATATCATAAAACAAGAAATGTCTAGAAACTGCTGATCTATTTGGGCTTAGTGCAGAATCTCCCATGGAATGAGTAAGTAAATAGTTCTACTTGTTTCAAGTAAAAGCATATACTTAATTTGTGTCAAAATGTTCTCCTCAAAAGGTTGCTAACTAGTCCACAAAGGAATGGCCTGTCAGGACACAAAACTGAGCATACGGAAAAAAATAGGAGATTGTGCATGTCGAAACTGCTGGCCTGTATTTTGATATGGTTTAGCAGTTATCTAAAATCCCTTTGGATTAGACTCTCAGTGACAAATTTCCAGATAATGGGGTCTCATAGCATTCACAAAATTCATTAAGACACAGGATTTCTATTAATAAACACAGTTAGGATTGTGTCTTCAAAAATCTCTGTAATAGGATTCATTTAGAGTTTTTTGGAGACAATGAAGAGATTTGCCCAGCCCATAATGACCTATGTATATAACTAACTAACAAATGAAGAACTTACATTTCCAAGAAAAAAGCTTAATTCTGGGTGAAAGAAATCTGGTAGGGAAAGGAAGCCTCTGAATAAGATTCACACTCTTTAAGATCTAGACTGGTATGTGAGGCCAAACATCTGAAACTGTAAAAGACTGGTTTTAAACTAATAGAAACACCCAATTCCTGATTTTCTTATTTATTAAATCAGTAAAGGTACTATAGGCATATCAAGTTTGGTAGTTTGAAGATCAAAAGCTTCTATTTTATCATGTTAAAGTGACAGATTTATATTTCCATTCATATTCATTTACATAGCTTACATCATTGGCAGATCACATAAAGAAAAAACAATGTATTTCCTGAACACTGTATCTTAAAAAAACCCCTCTCTACTCAGAATGCTTCATTATCAATTCTGTTCTATGTGTGAGAAAGTCCTGATTTGCTGTTTACTACCCATGAGTTTATGAAGAAGTATGGGGATTTTTTTCAATAAAAATAGCCAGAACAACAAAGACAACAATATTGCAAACCTGCTGTAAAATGAATAATGTTCACATCAAGCAGGCCTTCGTAAAACAATTTCTGAACATATTGGGAGTAGGAGGGATTTAAAGAAAAGAAGTGGAATGAAAAGGAAATACTGAATCCAACTGAAATGCTTCAGTTCTTCCGAACTTAATCAGTAAAAGAGCCTATATTTTTAATAAAGCTCAGAAAATTTGAAATTCAGAAATTTATTATTAGGTTTTTCTAGAGTTCATTATTTAATTTTAATTTATAAGATTATCCCCAGTCATAATGATATAAAAGCAGAAGTATATAGATTTATTTCACTCAATCCAGTGAAATAGGTAATATTCCAAGACATAATCAGAAAGAAAGGTTGATATACAAGACTATTTAGCAGGTAGTGTCAGATAGACACTAATGACTTTGTAAAGTTTCTGGCATCATTCAAGCATATATAGTGAAGGCTGGATTTTGACTGGTCTATTTTTTTCTTTTTTTTAGCAGAAATATGGGGAAGTTACTTAGTATCAGCAAATCTTGCACAATGTGATGACCCACAAATGAACATCAAAATTAATTGCAGATGTTGCACACAATTATAAGAATGTTCCCCACACCCTAATGCTAATGTAAGCAACAATGGCAATTAAGGCAGCTTGCAAGACACAATACCTTAGTCTGATTTCTAGTGAGAGAAGGCAATATTGTGGGTAATAAATTGATCTTGGACCTAAGATAATCCTAGCTTTTTGACAGCTTTACCACAAATGTCCTGTCTGACTCTGGAAAAGTTTATTAGGTTCAAATCCACAAAGAAATATGCTCATTCTGTTGTGGAAATAAGAAAAATAAATTAAAAAAATAAAATCAAAATATAAATCCTTAGAAACTCCAGTAAGTTAACCACAAATATTTCCCAAATATCTAAGTTCTGCCTCTGAATATACCCAGAACTTTTTTCCCTATTGCAGGTCTCAGCAGCTCAGCCTTTATTTTATCTTACCTACCTGATCAATATTCATGGAGTGGATATAGATTAAGCAGATTGTTCTAAAAATCAGTAAACAGTACAGCATCTAAAATCTTTGGTGGATTCAGCTTTTAATTTCTCAGTGTTACACTACCTCAGCTGCAAAGCAGAATTATGTGTTAGATTTTTCTGTGTTTGAACATAGACCACATTGTAAATTTTTGGAGATTGCTCATTACAGGTATTCACGTGGGGTTCTACTCCTAACTCTGTTATGCTTCACTTTCTCTTACTGGACTTTTTCTTCTGTATAAACATTTTAATATCAGTTTGGGATAGAAGACAGGTTCAAAGTCTCATTTCTCTAGATCTACACATGGTAAATGTGGACATGCTAACTTATGTGATCTTTCTGGACAAGGTATTGAAGGTGATCTATATTTTAAAAAGACTACTAAAGCTTCCATGAGAAAAAGAACTCTAAATGGGTATGGCAAAATGGCATAGGCAGTTGTGAATCTAATCATAAAATGAAGCAAAACCTTGTTTGGTTTGGCATTTTTGGTAATGTACTGATTTTAAAGGCTTAATTAATATCTGTATAGATTGCTAAATGTTTGATTTATGCTAGATCTGACATAATCCAGGGCATTTTTAGAACTTATAAAATATCCTGTGCACTGAATTTTGTTGTCTAATAGATTAAAATATTTTATAATATTCTCAGAATTCCAGTAACTCTTTCAGAGAATCAAAATCTGGTCATAATATCTGCAAATCAAGTACCTACCACATCTGATTAAAAAGCTATGAAAACTGTGGAATTATTTTCCTGAGACATGACTCTTCTTTGAGAAAATTGTTTTAAACAAACAAACAACTAAAACTTTTGCCAGTAGAAAGTTGGTGGAGATTTTCTTTCCGTTTGCTGTATGCATTCCTATTAATGATTAGAATATTAGCTAGCATGAACATAACTAAATATTCAAATGTGGAGGGCATGTTTGGATAATATCGTGGACTTTTTAATAAACTTGATGTATTCCTGTAGTTACAGTTAATAGGACTTTAAAACAGGTTTCAAGCAAAAGCAGCCATGCTGCAGATCTGTATCATCCTGATCATTGCTTTTGCATTTACATACACAGATTACATTTGCATATCTTGACGACTTATACATTTTAACTAAATTTGATTCCACAGGAGTGTTCATATCAAGGGAACATGAACATTTTAAATTCCAACTTAGCTCTAAATTATTGATTTTAAGAGTACTGTGAAGGTTTTGTGCATTACTCAACTTTATGTAAAACGGCCAACTAATGACAATGTTTAATTCTGAACTCTGTGTTCCATTAGATTTATAGAGCTCTCTCAGTTCTGAGCTAGAAGCACAGATATGACTTTGTAAAAAATTTATACAACATAACATTTTATCATTCTGTTAATTTCTTCAGGATAATATAGACATGTCTACATGGGCTGCAGTACTTCAAAATCTGAGACTATTTTTGGTTTAGTAATTTTAGATGGCATTATGCTTTTATGAAATGTATTTGTAACCTGAAATCCAAAAATGACAGACATGGCCTCATCAGTCAATTTAAACATAATATCAAAATGGTGTTTCTGAAATTACTTCTCTGAAATATTAAATCACTAGAATGTTAGCAGTAACATTCATTCTTCCCTTTGTGATTCCTTTGGACTGCCTAATTTGCAAAGAATCACACTATCCGGATTTGCCTTTGAAAAAGAATGCAAGATCCAGATTGCTGCTTTTTGTAGTAAGGAAGAAGATATATATTATCCTTCATACTGGAAGAATAAATAGTACCATCAAGTTCTCACTGATGTGAACTGAGACTGATTATGCACAGGATATAAAAAGAAGACTTGATGGGAAATGGAATTTCAGGAAATTACACTATTTCTTCAAGAAAGGGGGAAATGCAGTAAAATCTCTGAGGACTGACATGTACCACAGGACTGGTACTAGCAGGAACATTTCAGGAATTTTAATATTCAGACATGGAGAGGTTACTCTTCTCAAATAATAGATTTTGCTTACATAGCCTAGCAACATTTTAGGACTCATGCTAACTTTAACAAACATGGAATTTTAACCTAGGAAATAGTCAGTGAAGTCCTACAGATTCTGATATACATGGAAACATGAAAAAGAGATACATATATGAATGGAGGAAAATAAAAACATAAGGATTTTTAAAACAAAAACAAAACTACAATGTAAGAAATAGGCAAGGTATTTCAGAAGATGGATTGCAGTTCTGATTGAGGACTATGTTAAAACCAAACCCAAACAACTACAATGCCTGAGTAATAATTCAAAAAGGTTGGACAATAAATAAAAATAATAAAGATTTAAGTTTCAGGACAGAAAGAAAGGGAGAAAAATGTTAGAAACAAAAAAACCTAACATATTTATTGACTAATTGTTTTTTTCCTCCACAGTTATGAAACAGAATACCTCAATGCAGAAGTCACTTTGGAGACATATGTTTCGGAATCATACTAATGGGACCTTCCTCCAGTCCCCAACATCCAGGACTGGATTGCAGTAGTGATCTCTGTAAGAATGAGAAAGAAAAGAAAAGAGAAAAGAAGGTACATGGATGTGGAAGACTTTAATTTTCTGAAATCCATATGAAAAGAAATGCTACTGTAGGTATCAGGAGGTCTTAAAAATTTTTGACTACATCAGTTGACAAATTTATGTAAAACATCGTTTATAAAGTAAGAAAGACACTGGTGCTACTTTAGAGTTACTTTAATTACGCAGAAGAGAGGAGAAGTACAGGGGCTAGTTGTAAAAATTAGCTTATACTGAGTAGTAATGAGCTGATTCAGTTCACTTTAAATTGCAACACAAAAATGAATATATGGCTGAATTCTGGGGTTTTAGAAGAGCAAACTTCAGGAAAATAAGAAATTGGTTATTAGGGTTTACTGAACCAGATAATTCAAGGATTTGAACCTACTGGCAGCACGGAATTAAGTCAAAGGTGCAAACACTATCTGAAGTTTGTATTGCAAGCAAGACCAAAAAAAAAAGTCTTAGCAGGAAAGAGCTACAGACATCTCTGGAGGAAGAAACACCTCACATAGGATATGAAGAGTGAATGAAGAACTTAAAAGGAATAAAAAGAAGTATTGATCAGCAAGGAGAGCTCTGTCTCAGAGGTCAAAAAGGGCGAAAATAAAACAAGAATGGACAAAAGCCTAGTTGAGTTGAAACTTGGAAAGAAAATTAAAACAAGTAGTGAAAGTTCTTCAATCGTATAAATAAATAGGGACAGGAAAAGAGAAAACTAAGCTACACATAAAAATGTTGATAAAGGAGCTAATATAAATAAGGCAGCAGAACCAAATAGTCTAAAACACTGGTAAAACATATGAAAGAAATCTCTGATCAGTCACTAAGAATGAAAGTAATGTAAATTAGTATATTAGTAATGTAAATTAGTATATTAGGCAGAAACAAAACTTGAAATGCTTATACAAACTTGATGAGGTATTCCATAAGCTCTGAACCACAAATACGAAACAAACATATAGATAAAAGTCAAAAATGAGACATAAATTATTTCAGCTTGCCAAAAACTTTTTACTTGTAAAATGACTTTTCATACCTATAGTGCAGAAAATTAGCAAGAAAATTAAAGGTAAGACAAAATGGAACTAGTGAAATAATAACTTGTGAATCATAAGAAGTGTGCAGGAAGTCACTGGAAAAATGCAATATGATATAGAAACAGCATTTTTCTAGAGATCAAGATTCTCATATTCTGGAAAAATTACTGGTTTTAGTCCACAGTTTTCTAATTTGAATATTTTTTTTATATTTCCCTTAAGACCTATTGATCTACACAATTTGGTTGTTTTGAAAACAATGTTTACTGTGACAACTAGGTTTACAACATTTTATGATTTGTGATTTCATTATAAAACAAAACTAGTTTTTTCAGCCATGAATTTCCTTCCTATGAAGAAATATTGTACAGAATAAGAAGTACTTCACATAAGCGGGGCAGTATGTTTGATCTTGGATTATGAGAACTGACCTTACTCTTAATGGCATTTAAGACAAGTCATAATGCCACTCTGGGATGGGTTATTGGTGGACAAGATGACTCTTCCTGGGACCAAGCTGTTGGTTTATAGTTCAATGTTGGGAAATATACCTACCTGAGAGAAAGATTTATTTTTATAAATCCTGAAGGGTTAGAAGGGTTAGAATATCATGACTATTTGTAACAACTCCTGCTGAGTTGTTTCTTTCCTCCTTTAGTGGCTCATGGGAAACATTTGAAAAGTATTTCTGCTTTTTTGCAGAAGTTTTCAGAGAAGGATTTTTATTTTATATTTGAGTTCCAGGATTAAAAACTTTAGGAGTTCTATAAGTTCCTTTTGATGAATCATGTTGGAGAACTCCCTGTTATACTCATTTATGTAGTCTCTGCTGACCAGGCTTACTACAGCCTGTTTGGTTTTTTTTTTTCTTTTTGGTTTAATAAGTATTTGGTTGCACTCGCCTAACATTGTATAGACTTTCTCTCCAAGGAATAGAAAGGTGGACTTCTCTTCCTGACTATAGTATTGTTTGTTTGGGATGTTTTTAAAGTATTTTTAAGCAGTCACTGTTAACATTTGGAGCAATGTCAATGCTCACAGTTCATTCACTAGAGAACATCCCAACCTGATTTTCACTGCTGTTATTTCTTTTTATATTTTAATGGAAAGCTGCTGTAAATAGTTTGTATGGATTATGAAGGAAAAACTAACAAAGGATATGAAAGAAGACACCTATCTATGACAAATCAACAGGAAGAAAAGATAAAATGATGGAAAAACAGAGCCTGACCTATCATAGGTCCCACTTGGAGAGGACTACCAGTTCATGGAGGCCTAAACTCAACATTTGTTGTCAGCATCTTGCACTGACTGCTAAGGCCATTCTGCTGCAGGTCTCAGCTGGAAGGCCGTGCCTCCTACTGAGCTATAAAGTAAGCTGGAGTGTACCAAGCCAGAAGTATGTACCTTACCTAACAGGACTACTAATCAGAACTGGGTACTACCTCTGCATGGTGTCTTATTTCTTGTATGTTATCTGCAGCAGCTCCTTTCCCTCAACATTCCTCTTCTCCCATAGGTGATAAAGAAATAAATCCTCTCAGAAGATTTTAGTCATTAGAGCAGGAATATAATTTTTCCCAGAAGTGTCTGTATCTGGTAAAACCTAATTGATTGGAAAGGCTGTACAGATAATAGGCAGATGAATAAAATTTACAGAAGCCCTGAATGTGTTTTTTATTTTCATTTCAGAGACTGATCCTGTGAAAATTGAATATCAAAGCCCTAGATGAAAAACCTTTATTTACATAGAAAATCCTTATGAGGGGATTTTACCATGCCCCATACACAGCTGGGATTGTGCTGCTATCTTGAGCAGCAAATTCAAGGATGATGTCCAGATTCAGAGTACTAGCAGGACAACCAGAAAGAAGAGAGCCTGTTTTGAGGCTAGGTATCTTTGGATAGATCTTGTTTGAATTTATACCTTGTGCTGGAGTGGAAAGAAAGAAGATTGGGTTGGGGGGGGCTGACATTTTTTAGTGACATTTAAAATACAAAGCTTTGATTCATTTCACAAGATGTTTGAGCCACGGATCAAAGCTATTTATGGAAGTAGAAAAGCCACCCCGTTCTTCTAGTAGGAGAACTAGTGGATGACTGCTTTGACCTATTCTCCAGGTGTCCACAGAGAAAATAACAATGATCTAAGATGATTTTTCCATCTGAAAAGAAACACAGAATACACTGTACATTCATCACTGTCTCTAAATGCATACAGAGAAGGCAGACACCTCCTTGCTATACACTTCCTCCTCCTCAGTATTAGCAATGTTGAATAACAGATATGAAACCGTTCTCCTCTAACTCGTTTTTCAGGCAGCAATCAGTTTTAATTTCTTTCTTTTTCTAGACTGACGTGAACCCCCCTAATGTTTTCAGTATATATAAAGTAGACCATAAATAAGCATGGGTCTCATTTGAAGTTTCAGATTGTCTCATGTATGGCTATCTACAGTTTTCTGTCAATGTTGCCCTATTCTTTAATCCATGCATCTGTCCACTTCTTTTTTGTCAGAAGTTAATCTCAGCTCTCTACTACATGTCAGACCTGAACACCAGCTCCCTTTGAGAGTAATTCCACTCATTAAGTCTTATCATTCCCTCAGAAGACCATATTTCAAAACTGTTTTGAATATATTAAAAGAACATTTGAAGCAAACAGCTGTAATTAATTACAATTTATGTACCGTTAATTATTTGTTTATTCACTTATAACAGCATTTTCCTTATGTTTTTTTGTATGTTTCTATCTATCCTTAAAATTTTGGATTAATTATCTTTAGTAGGGTTTCTTATACCAAACAAACTACTGGATCTGGACAGTGTGTAGTTCTTCATTTAATTGCATATATTTCTGATTGTGAAAAATGTAGAGAAAACTATAGAGCTGAAACAAGTAACCCAGCATCTTTTTCATTGTCGTTAGGAAGGGAGAGGGATGCATGTATTGGGACTGGGGAGAGAAGAAAATGCTGTAGAAATAAAATAATCAATGTCCTAAAATGGCTGTTAATACCATCACCGTATCAGTTTAAGCTGATAAAAGTCTTGGCATTTCTTTACAAATACACACAGTATATTTTAATCAAATGCAGGCAGGTAGGTCCCCAGAAAATAAATGCAGCTCAGCGCACTTTAGAATACTTTTTAAACTTGGAAACACAATGGATGGGGAAAATCTTTGTCATCCAATATGCACCCAGTCTGATCCCAAAGAGGAAAAAAGTTGACGTCTACTCAGCCTTCTATTAAAGTTAAAGTATTGTCTAAGATCATCTAAATAGTCACATAAATAAAATAATTTCCTGACACGTGACCAGAGTTCCAGCTAGCTCCTCAGATGTTTCGATCACACTGTGGCCCCATGCCAAGAGTGGGGAATGGCTAGAGGTGAAAGCGCTACTAGCCCAACTTTCCGTGGGAGCTCATCGGGGTCCCTGCAATCAGTGTCTAGGCCGAGGTGAAAGACCCGAGGAGGCTGTCAGTGTCACCTTCCTGAACAGGATTTCTTGAGGGGTCCGGGATAAGCAGGGCTCCTGCCAGGAGGGTCCAGGACTGAGCACCTGTGAACCCTTTCATGCAGGGGTTTATAAGGGAAGGCGAAGTTAGTGGGTGGGTACAATTCACAGGCCAATAGGGAAACTCTAGGGGAGGAGAAAGGGGAAGGGTTTACAATGTGGGGTCCCATAAGGAATAGAGGGGAGGGGAAGGGGTCACATCTGCCAATGGGGTACCGAGGGTTGTAGAAGATTCTGGAATAGAGGGGAGGGGGAAGGGGTTACATCTGCCAATGGGGTACCGAGGGTTGTAGAAGATTCTGGAAAGAGGGGAGGGGTTACAAATGACAGGCAGGTAGGGAGGGAAGGGTCACTTTAACTGACAGGGAATATTTGGGAGAAATGGGTGGGGTTTAAAATAACAGGCAGGGAGAATGGGGAGCGCACATAATGGAGAACAAACCATTACAACTCGGGAGGGGGTAGGAACATTCAATAAAAAGAAATACAATACAACAATTTCCCATATTCCTTGTTAATCTCTTACTTGTCATCAGCACTTCAAGAAAACAGGGACTTAGTTGTAAACTGTTTATAAAATATCCTAGGTATATCTTTCTCAAACTTTAATAAATTACCAGAGAGTTAACCAATGGCATTTTAGCTAACTGTAACTCTTTACTAACTTAATCATAAAGTGTTTTAAAGACTTGTTAGAATTATTCAGTGAACTCTATTAATAAAGTACTAATAACTTAACACAGTCAGTAGAAAATAGAAGGCATTATTAACAGAGAGTAAAAAGAAATAAGATCAATTTAATCAATTAAATTTCCTTATCATCCTTCAGGCTTTAATTTTCTGATTACAGTATTGATGTATTTTTTTTGTATTTCTAGAGTCAATGCCTGAGGAACATTTTCCTCTAGAAAAGACTACATCTTATGAATCTTGGAGAACTACTGTGTATTTGGTTTTATTCTCCTAGGGAGATATTAATTACTTGAAGAGGTAATTTCTTTCTCTTTCATGTAATTGTTTATAACTCTCATGCTTATACATACATGTTTGTATATATAACATAAAAATCAGGCATGATGCCTACATAATGTTCGTATCATATAACCACATTGATTATGAACTTCTTTCACAGTGAGTGACCTTCAACCACTGTTCTAGAAGACCACAGGCTCAATGGATGACTCTTGACTTAATTGCATGGTTATGAATCTAGTTAAATACATTTTACCAGAACCCATAATGAACTACTTTTTTTTGTTGTTAAAAACCCTACCCATTAAGAGATCTGTGGTATTCTAAAGCAGCCCCTGAAGGTCAGACACAACTCTAGAATACCTCAGGCAACTGTACCAAGCCTTCAGCAACCACTCACTGTAAAAGGAATTCAGGTACCTGTGGCTCTAGCTCATTTGCCCATGCATCAGTGTCTAATACCATCTGAAATGCTTGTCCTCACAAATTGCACCTGTTTTCCAGTTGTGTATCACACTGGTTTTTCACTGGGATATCTCTACTACTGTCAAGCATCTGAAATACTGATAGGCACCTAAATGTATGTGTAACTTGTTTTATCTTTGTCCTAAATCTCACCCATACTGACTCATTGAGCTGTCTACACTATAAAAATTAACATAATGTACTCCTTTAAATCTCAGAGGAAGCCATTTATTTTCAAAAGAAAGAGCTGTGTGTTTCACAGAAGAGAGAAGACTTTGTGGGTATCACAGTTTAAATGAATTAAATTTTTCCTCTCTTATACTGCCTTCCCCATTGCAGAGGGGAAGTCTGCTTTTTTTTTGTCCTTCTTAGACAATTTTATTAGATGAGATACAGCCACTGCTTCTACTGTAAGTGTGTCAAGCAAAATGTACATACTTTTAATATAAAAAATATCCTCATTTTCCCATTTAAGACATCAACTATGCAACAGGGGAAAAAATTTTGTCTTTTATCTTTCCTTAAATAAATAATGAAAGTAAAACAAGGCAGAAAGTATATGCTTGAACTTATTGAGTGTTTTATGAAAACCAGCCAATGGAGCTGAGCAGAAACATTCAAGTACCTCATCTAAATTTTAAGTCTTAAGCATAATTAATATAAATTACATGCCTGATGTTTTTCAGGTTTCTTCCTTTTTCATCTTAACTTTTCATCAGCCAGATTAGTAAGTGTTTTCCTAATAATTAATCCATGTAACTCCTTGAAATTTCTCTTACTCCTAAGAGGTCAGATTAGTATTTTTCTCAGTAGACAGACAACTTTCTGAGCCATTTACTAAGTGAATGAGAATTTCACTACCTGTTACAGAGAAAGTACAGTTCTGTTAACCTTTCACTCAAATAGCCTGCTATTATCTGAAGTCATCTATCTACAAATGTATCAGGACAGAGCATTTCCTCAGTAATGTAGCTCATTGCCACAATCAAGAATAAAACAGGCTTCCTGACAGAGGATATTGAGCATCTTGCCTTCATCAAAATAAAACATTACCAGCTCTTGTCTGTTCCTGACAAAAAAAAAAAAAAAAAAAAAAAAAAAAAAAAAAATTTTTCTTTANAAAAAAAAAAAAAAAAAAAAGAAGAAACTTTCACTTAAAGTATTGCAGGAAAACTGGTAGCTAATTAGTAAGCTTTCCCCTGTGGCCTTACTATTATATAATAGTCTCTACACAATTGATGACTTATTAAACAATTCCCTGATTTCCTTCATGACAGTAAATTGAATGCCTTTTTTTTTTTTTTTTTCTCTTTTTGGAGTGTTATTACAGTGTTAGTCATCCAGCTCACCTCTGGGCAATGTGATAGAAGTGAATAATCTTTTTTGTCATTATAGGTTCTGCTTCTGCTAATCTTACTGTAATTTTTTTTTTCTTTTTTTTTTTTTTTTTGTATTTAGGTTGAAAGATTGAAAAGCCCTCATCCTTTCCAAAGGAGATGGTTACTCATGTTCCCCTCCATCTCCATAGTCCATCTCCAACTTTCATTTTTGTTGTTAGCTTTCATGTTTATAAATGCGTAATTTTACAAGTATTGGTCTCCCACAAAGACAACATATCAGTTCATATGAGAGTTTTCCTTGTACAGAAAGGAAGTGTTATTTTGGGCTTTCTTCATTGGTTTGGATCAATTAATTTCAATTTCATAAAAGCTTCTTTCTCCACACAACAAAAACACTACCTGCTAATAAGACAATTTAAATGGTGTGACAGAATTTCTTCATGTAATATATCTCTATATTTGGTTATCTTCTGTATAAAGTGGAGTTACAAAGTTATGATGGTCCAAATATATATTTTTTTAATTGAGGCCTTTAAGCAAATATCAGCCAACATTTTCCAATCTGCTGCTTGAGACAGCATCAAAGTGATTTTATTATCCAAAACCCTTCCATGCACCCTGATAATTTTAGATGAAGTTACAGGCATATAACTCACAGTGGAAATTGCTACAAACAGGAGGTTGGTAGCTCTTTCCATATTGCTGAAACAAATAATAAATCCAATTAGTACCTCTGATTATTGTGGTTTTGAAGATTTTGAACGGATGACCAAGAACTCCCAAAATGGAAATTTGGCCATGTGATGTTTAAGTGGTAGCAAATGAGCAAATGCCATAGGATATCTATGATAAAGTGTATTTTCACTTATATATTTCTGTATTCCTAAAAGAAGACACTAGATTATATTGGAGCAGTGCAATGACCAATATGTTGGAAAAAAAGGGATTACATGCTTCACCTGTTTCCAATTATTCTAGTTATCTGTTTATGATGGGGGAACAAGCAGAACCACAAGATTAATCTTATTCTATAGAATAAGTTATTCCATATATTACTACTTGTAACATCCAAAGGTCTGTTCCACTAAGAACAGCTTTTATGAGATAAAGAAAGGTGTAATAACTTGTTTTGTTCGGTCACTGCAGTTTTGGCATATGTACATACACCAAATAAACACAGAGAGAAAAAATTCTCTATTGAGCCACCAAGCAACATTTTCTTAGCAGCATCTTCAACACAAGAATTCAATTGATCCATGCAAAGATTATTCTCCAGTAACAATCAGAAGATTTCCCTCTGTTCATCTTTTTTTTTTTTCTTTTTCCATTCCTTGATTTTGAATAAGGGAACTGAAGCGTTACAGAATTATTTCTTCCCAATTATTACTTCATTTCTCTGCTGGACCCACCATTCAAGGATCATTCTTAAAAATTAGTTCATGAACTCAAGTTTTATTTTTATCTGCCATCTGTGTGGAACAACTACTGTTTATAGATAGGAGAGAGGCCTCAAGAAAACCTGCTATTACTGTCACCTCTGTTTTTCAAATCATACTCACTGGTTTACAGCTGGATTAGCTTGGGTTTGTTACCCTGTTGCTTCTGTTTCCACTTTGCATGTTTTTCACTACAACAATGTTTTTTTAGAAAACACTGGAAAAATCCAATTACTGCATCTAATTCAGAATAATTCTCATTATTTTTTTATTTCTTAATTGTAATGCATTTTACTTTATTTTCTCTTAGTTCTGTGCATACAATTTTATAATGAGATTATGTTAGATATCTAATTTTTAAATCACAACAGCTGGAAGATGGATTCACCTTTGTGTGTGCTTGAATAGACTGTTAGTCTTCAAAACAAAGACTAAGGCAGATGGGTTTGGCATTCTTTGTTTTCATTATTTTTTTTACATCATGCAAAAAAAAAATCATCAATCTAAACGTGGCTTTTTATTTTCACATACTCTGTCTGTCAGGAGCAGTTGTCATTCATCATGGAAGAAAGAACAGGACTAAGCAGAACCATGACATGACACTGAGAAACTTCTTAGTCAAGAAAATATATTGTAATGAAAATATTGAAAATATTTGTAGCTAATTCAATATATTTCCATTCAGTCTGTTTCCTTAATAAGTGAAACATGAAAGGGTTTTATTTTTTTTTTTTCTGACATAGAATATTGCAACAAATGGGGAGATTTGTGATACTTCAAAAACTAAGAGGACAAAAATATTAATCCAATGTGTACTGACTCCTGTTAACCATTACTGCTGAAAACAATAAATATTATTGGTTTAAAACGAGGTCAAATTTAGTTCTTACTGTATGCTGTCCAGGGAAAACTGTAGAAATTCCTGAAGATGAAGCTCATTTGGTCCCATAGTAACAGAGGTGAGAAACCATGGACCGAGAACTCCTCTGCAAGTAGGTGTGGAAAGTTTCTTCTCTTGATTTAGCCAGAAGGGAGTACATACCAACCAAGTAATGGTTTCTCCAGATGAAAGCTCTTATGCTTATGTTTTCACGTGTCATAAATAGTTTCATCTAGCTGCCACTGTTGATCCAAAGAGAATACTAAGAAATAGTGTTTGTTATCACTTCTCCGGTCTTGAATATATAAATAAAAATGCATTTGTTGTCTTTGTGAGCTTTATACTCATCCTGAAGCTTAATTGCTGCTAACAATAAGTTAACAATTTCTTTAGCATTTCCAAGTTACTGCTCTCTGCTTACTCAATTTTCACTGTGAAATCATTGGCATACATTAAGCTGTAGTTTTCATATGCTCTGTAAAAATTAAAGTTAGAGTAATTTTCATAAGACTCTACAATTATGAAATTGGAAAGCATTCTTATAGAATGAATATAGTAGAAAATCTGTGTGGATTTTTTTACTACGTGAGCTGGTTATTCAACAAATGTTTCAGTTTTCCTTCATAAAATGATCTCTGCAGATCACAAAAATGTAAGGTTTAGAATTTCTCAATTTGTGATTTGGCCAAATATTTTAAAGCAAACATTCACTTTCAGTTTCTGTCTTCATCCTTCAGTGCATCTTGATTGCATTTATATTTGCATACATTAGGTAAGATCATAAGAGTTTAAAGAGGGTTTCTTTGCTTTTTTTATTTTAAAACTATATTTTGACAAGAATTTGGGGCTATGTGTTATGTTAAAACTGACTTTACAGGTAGTTTATCAAGTGTTAAACAATTGTTAATTTTGCGTTTATGTATAAATAGTATGCATATATAATATGGATGGATCACACTTAAAAAGATTGTTTTTTAGAGTAACTGTTCAAAATACTATGCATTGTAATGCATATTACACATTAAGTGTAATCATTAATCATTAAGTTTTGTATCAAAAAGTGCAAACCACTTTTTTTCTGTACAGTATACCCTAACTCATATCAAAAAGCTTGTGCCCCAAATGCCTTCCCAAAAATGGCAGGGAAATATCCCCTGTGGAAAAATAACATACAATCAAATTTAAACAGTAGGTACACTAAACTGATTTAGAATAAGAATTTTTAAAACATGTTTAAAATTAGTCTGAACACTTGGAATGTTTGGAATATTTAAGAATCTGCAAATATTTCTCTGAGCTCTTCATATATGATAAATATATCTCAACTTATTCACTGTGTTGTGGCTTGTTCTCTCATCTTTCAGATATTAGACACAAAAGAAATAAGAGAGAGCAGAAAAATATCCAGAACACCATTTCTAACTAAAACCTAAAACAATTGAAGCTATTTTAACAAAGAAAAAATTGAATTGTTTTATTCAAAAGGATAGATAAATGACCAGGCCATCACATACAACCTCTTTTGACTCTAAGTCTTGACATGCATTACAGAAATCAAATAAAGATTCAATCTCTTCCTTCATGTTTAGTATTCCCATTAAATAAGCAGTCACTCCAATACATATATTTCCTATGGCAAGAAAGCAGATGTAAAACATTTATATCTTACTTAAGATGCAAATATTTTTGTACCTGTTCCAACACTAGCCAAATGCAAGCAATAAAAATACTTTATTAAATAGGTGAACAGGCAGCAAAGCCACATGAAGATGACATCTTCTAATTGCCTGCAGTGCATCTGCTAACAAACTGCCAAGGCTCACAAAAAAAAAAAAAAGCACTTCTAGGATAAAAGCCAGGACAATTGTAAAGGCTAAATTATTAATTAATATCAGGCAGCTATCATAACTTGCTGGTTTCTTGCCAAGATACAGCATGTTGTTGGAAGGCTTAACAGAAAGGTTTTTATGAATGCTGAAGAATATAATACATCTCAGAAAGTTCTAATTTTATAGAAACCTGCTGCAGCCTTTGTTTGTGGCCAACAGTCAGACTGAAAATGCCATGATGTAATTAATTTTTGTAGATATTAAGACATTAGCTTTAATTTAAGCACAATGAATAATTTCCCAGAAACTGTAAGGAAAAACTAATGCTTTGGTTGATGAGTTCTATATGCTTTGTTAACATATTTCTCTGAAAACAAAAAGTCCTCAAATCATGACTTGGAATTTAAATTTTTTAATTGTATAGTGAATTTAGTTCTGCATTTATTAACCTACATTCTGGTCAATAGACATATGGTGAGATGCATTTTTTACCTAAAACAGTAGTATGATATTTACTGCGAAGTCCACTCTGGTTTTAGAGTAATAACTTAATCAGGCATCTCATGACACTTGTGCTTTTTAATGAACTGGGATGATCATTGGTATTTAATTCTCTACACAATGGAAAAAATGTCATCTTGGTTCAGGTAAAGGTATTTATTAAATCTGCCAGAGGCTAAGAGAAAGAAGTGATATTTCTTGATGATGTCTTCAGCTGCATCATGACTCAAAAATACAAAAGAGTTCATGCAGGTGTCAAGTTTCATACACCTATCTCAATTATGCCCACATATAAAATTAATAAGCATAGGACAAGAATATTTTATTATAAAAGGAAGCAAAGAAAGGAGATAGATAGTGCAAGTCAGAGCTGTTTAAATCATTATTTAAAAATGGGACATTCCAGCCTAATTTCCTCAGCTTCCTGAGAGGAGCAATGAATGAAACAGGAACAGACACCAAACTTAGATTATTTTAGAGAAAATTATATGTTCTATTAATTGTTCTTTAGAACTGATAAAAAAAAATCTTAGTGTCATATTTTATACATTCTGAGATAGCACGGTTTATGATTTAGCAAGAGAAATCACAGGAAATAATAATGTTTTTTATTGTCTATATTAGGAGTTGTTTTACTTGGCAACAGATAACAGAAAAAGTTAAAAATGTCACTAGATATTGTTTCCACATTAGAATTCATAGATTTGTTTATTTTAATCTGTTTGGACAAAACAAATGAAAGTCTGAAGTAAAATTTTTAAGTGTTTAATATGATAAGAGCTATGACTATATTAAGTGTTTAAACCTTATTAAAACATTGAATACACTCCAGTTAAGTTCCAGCTATTTTAAGTTCATATAAATTCAGTTCATATAAGAATGAGACTTATAGGGACCAAGGATTTGTCATATTTACTGTTTCCTGAAGCACATAAGATCTTAAAATGGAAATCTCTGCTATTATGCACACTTAATTAACTGAAGTTCATAGACAATAAGAAAATTTTGATTGCTGAAAATGTGCAGCTGTATTCTTTTCAAGAGACTACAGTTTTTATTATGAATCAATTAAAATTGGTTGAACCTGTGTCAAATCCAATGTGACGCTCGGAAATATTTCCTATAAAGTTTTCCCCAAACATCTATAATAGCAGCTCCACCAGAAAATCTAAATCCAACACCACTTCTTCTTCAGTAAAATTTTATGGTTTTAATTAGTCTTCCTAATCCAATTTATAAATATTTTGGTGTGTATATATATGTCTGTGTTTTCTACATCTGTCTATGTGACTGGACTGTGGTTCATATTGTGCTAGTAAGACAACAGATGGATCTTTCACAAAGACAGCAAAGACTCTTTTTCTAATGATTTCAGTTCAGAAGGAAAAAACAAGCCAAACCAAAACAAAAAAAAAACTCCAACACAAACCACAACACCTAACAGTGATTTTTTTTCTACTTATTTCCTGAGGTATTTCAAAGCACTTCAGAAAGAGAAGTCTAATGCTGCTGAACCACACTGACCTCTGAAAGGCAGGGAATTGCCTTGAAATACACACTTACTTGTTCAATGGTTGATTTGGAAAGATAAAATGCTGTCCAGGGCTATAGGAAATGACCTCTTATATATTTTATAATGTCAAAGGGTCTGAAGTAGACATGTTGGGCCAACGGTACATCTATTATAAACAACATGGTGAAAATAACTTGCCAAAGTATTTACCTGTTTGGATTTGAAATTAACTTTACACATGTGTCTTACAAGAATGTGTTTTTAAAAGTTTGTTCAATTAGAGCTTCGTAAAAAAATCAAAGCCTTAGATTATGAGCTAATCAAGTTCCTATATCTGTTTGATAAAAAGGCTTACTTGGCTTGACTGAACTTGACTGTTCAGATAAATTTCTCCTTTTCTAATATTTACTGGTTTTCACTGATTCAAAATAATTTTTCTAAAAATAACTTCCCAATGAGAATTGAAATCTGTTCCAGTAAAAGAAAAATCTTTCTTGAACAGAAACACTTTGAGACCAACTGTGAAAACAGAATAAAACTGAGTTTAAGTATAATTGCAATGAGGCGTCCTGCATTTTCACTGAAACAAGCAGTTTGACATTTCTTTTTCAGACATAGTTTGGGAGAGATGTTTTCTGAACAATAAAGCAAAGTACTTAGGCACGGACAATTGAATAACACAAAACTTCAGTTCTGAGCACTCCTTTTGTTCAAAAAAAAGCCTTCAATGTAAGGATTTAATAATTAATTATTTAATGGATTATTTAAGGATTAAATAATTAATTTAATAATTCCTTTTCTTATCTCCTTTCTTAACAGCTGTTCTGTTAGGAGCCTGAATTGCCAACATGATGATTTCTGTCTTTGGCCAGAAGTAAAATTTTGAGGAAGAAAACCAGGTGGCAAAAAGCCTCACTGACTTCAGTTACCATATTTGATTTCAAGTTGTAAACCTCACAAATATAAGAAAATGTATATTCTCCTTTTATAAGATAAAGGTGATAAAAACTTAGATATTGATGAGGAAAAAAAAAAAAATTATGAGCTTTGGAGTTTAGAAGGCAGTATTATTTGGGGAAACCTGCCCATGAGAGGAAAAACAGACCAGCTGATACCTTCAAAGATCACAAGAATTGTACTTTATTTCTAATTGAGCAGTGGGGTAATGTTAGTCAGAGAGACAGACTCAGTCTAGCATACCACTTAACATATAAGGCAGCAAACAAGCAGTGTTGTGCCATGCCTACTGTTATACATCACCAATGTGTCATGAGGTGTCTAAACACATGGTAAAATGTTTTGAGCTGGAAAATATTATCAAGGATTTAGGCCTGACAAGTACTCCTAGATGAGCAGTTTTGTGGTAAGTACTCTCTTTTCAATTGCTAGAAATTCAGTTAACCCTACAATTTATAAAAGACACTCAAGATAGCATTATAGTAATGTGGAAAGCATTGG
The DNA here is from genome assembly GCA_013398275.1 of Promerops cafer. Taxonomy (NCBI): domain Eukaryota; kingdom Metazoa; phylum Chordata; class Aves; order Passeriformes; family Nectariniidae; genus Promerops; species Promerops cafer. Next base: position 937,018 of record VZSE01002642.1, on the reverse strand, counting down.
ACAAAACTGTTTAAAGTAAATTCTTTTCTAGTGAACTTCTGCAGAAACTGAAATACAGCTATATTAGCAGAAGCAGCCTGACATTCAGAAATCATTACAAAAATAATTTTCTCCATTTCTTTACCCATCCCCAGCTATCCACCACACATGCATACCTTGCCTTGCACATCTTTACTGGAAATAAAAGTGGTTTGAAATATAGTAATAAAACTTGGGATGAAGAGTAAAGTCAATTCCAGAGTAAGACTAAAATCAGAAATACAACTCAGCATCATTCAGTTTCCTTAGAGCCAGCAGACACAGAGTAGACAAATTCTGAAATCAGGGATTATACCAACACTCTAAGCCTCACACAACCAATGAGATATTATAGCAGAGCACCAATGTCATTATAGTTATGAGCAGAGGGCTTGCAGTTTGAAAAAATAACTTAAGTACTCTAAAAATCTGCATCCTTAGAGCATCTTGAAATTTGCTATGCCTCATATGCATGTCAAGTCCTATTTGCTTTCTGTATCTGGGGCAAACACAAGCAAGAGGCAGTAAAGTTAAACCAAGAGGTATGTACATATACATACATAACTACAGGAGATATATATAAGCATAAAGCTATATATAAAAATTTGTTATGTATAAAAAATTATGTATAAAGTTATAAACATATATGCATATATATATAAGCCTTGTAAGATTTAATGTGCTCCTAATAAATTTCTCAAGCAAATCTCAGTTTGTCAACATTTATCCTCACTAATACAAAGCACCTGATCTCCATTTCAGGCCGCGCTACTAAAGAAGTCAGGAAGGTATATCTCAAACAGTCCTTTGCTAGGGAATTGAAGTAGATGTATGTGGTAAGCCCAGGAAAGTTTTTCCTGGTTGTCATTGCTGACAATCAAAAAAATGTTTCTGCATCACCACTGACAAACACACAGAATGCTAAAAGATAACTATTATTCTGATCCTTGCTGAGGCCATGGTGGGATGACTCTGGAAATCAGAAGGCATTTTACGCTGAAGGATTCTGACTTATCCAAGGTATCTGACTTACCCAAGTAGGCATTACAGAATATTAAATCTTCATATTAGTTCATATTTGGAAAGACATTAAGTGTTATATCAGTTCACACATAAAGAAATAGAGCTTACCAAGCTTATGCGCCTTTTGGAAACAATGGAAGTGCTGTCACAAAGAAAATCTTATTTTAAATTGCAAAAAAGAAAAAAAAAATCCAATAAATTAATTTCAGAACCTCTCATATGGCTTAAATTTCCACTGTGTTAAAAAAATGCTATGCCATGGTGATACGTTGCACTCAATCAAGTGGCATTCCTAAAAATTTATATGTGCAAATACTGCATCCAGTCTACAAGACTGGATTAGTAAATGGCCCACTATAACTATAGAAATATTTAAGGATTTCTGAAATAATGTTTCAGAGATGAGGTTTCACATATTTAGCAGCTAAGACATATAGCTAATAAATAACACTGTTCATGTTTGTGTGGACTAACTATTGACAAAAAAAACAAAAAAGGGTGTGTATCTAGCAAAGACACGGAAGGAAGGAAGGAAGGAAGGAAGGAAGGAAGGAAGGAAGGAAGGAAGGAAGGAAGGAAGGAAGGAAGGAAGGAAGGAAGGAAGGAAGGAAGGAAGGAAGGAGAATGTGGGTGGGGAAGGAAAAATAAAAAATCAAAGTGCAAATTAAAATTAAAATGGAAAATTAATAAGGGGAAGGAGAAGGAAAAGAGGAAAAGCAAAAAGAGCAGAAAAAAAAGACAGGAATACTGACAGACAGTAGTATTCCTAAGAACCAAAAGGGAAATGAGACATAAGTATCTAATAAAGATATATTAACAATTTAGCTTGAATGAATTTGAATTTATATTTTTTTAGTTATTTTTTTACAAAACCTATCCAATTATTTTAAGACACTGTTAACTACAATGGTCTACAGTATCATCTAATAGTCAATATAAATATTATAAACCAAAAATTTAATAAAGCTGGTGGCACCAGAATTTGACTAAAACAAAGATTTTTATATGAAGAAAACTCTCCCTTCAGCAGTTCCCCTGGACTGAGTATTCATTATCGCATTTGTTGTGTTTAAACATATTTTTATGCAATATGCAATTCCTAATGTTTTACTTGTGATAAGCAAAGCAAACAAGTGAAACATGATACAGTTCAGAAAGAAAAATGCTTCTTAACAACAAACACTAAACTACAGTTGCAGATAATGAACTTTCCCGTTTGGAGTTTAGTTTTGGTTGGTTGGTTGGTTGGTTGGTTGAGGTTCTTTGTGATTTTTTTTTTAATTAAGGATTGTTTTCCTAGCATTTTGCTAAAATCACAATAAAAATAAATAGAATTTAAAAGAAAAAAAAAGGTAAAAATAAGAACAGTTTACTTACTTTTCATTCTGGGTTATTTTTCAACAAGATTTTATTCCAGTTTTATTTGCATGTATTTACATGGGAAGTGGAATTTTCAGAGGTATCCAAGCAGCTGTCCTGGAAGATTTCAGCAGGTAGATGAAAATCAAAGAGGTAGATTTCTACCTCTAGCTACACTCATATTTTCATAGGAAAACTAGCTCAGAAGCTAGGATTCTTACACAACAAACTCTAGTCAATGGAGTTTCTACAGCTATCCTCACCTAAAATTAGACAGTGCTGTTGGCCAAAAACCAGCATTGCTGCCCTCTTGGACATCCTATGTTATAAGAGGCGTCTACGCAGGGCTGTGGGATGTGGTGCAGTGCCTTTGGGCTACCTGTGTTTTATGGAAGTGCTGGCAGGCCTCCAGGCAGTGCAGCCAATACGGCACATCTCCCACGACATTAGACACCTATGGATTAACGAGTAATTACACCATGATGTTTGTTCAGCACTCACCTATATTTAGGTTGCTGCAAGAGGAAATGGCACACCTGCTGGAGACTCACTTCAATTGCTTATTCATAAACATCTCATCCTTAATAAGAGGATCCAAGTCATCCATGACATTCTCAGAGCACTGACAGCTTTAGGACACCAGGTCATGTTTGGGTGGAAGCTCTGAGTAATGCTCAAGATCATGCAGGGTAGGTATTCTAATGGGTCTAGATATTTGGGAGTGAGGACCTAAAAGAAGTCTGGTTACCTGTTTTCATCTTCAGATAAACACAGTCTTTGGAGATGACCATTTAAAAATTTGCACTTAAGACAAATGTCAGCAGATTCAAAAATCAGTCAAGCCCAGTGCTGCAGTACCTACAGTTAAGGAGTTTAGCCCCACAAGTTGAATTTTCAATTAAGTTTCAGGTTCCTTTAAGAGATAGAAGTCAAGAGAGCTTCTGTACTATGCAACCTCAGCCCATCCTAAAAGTATATCCAGGTTTCCAAGATGTCAGTAATGACCAGTGGCAGAGGCAGAGCCTTGAACATGCCTCCAGTTTATGAAGGCTCAGGAATATCAACACCCAATCTCTAATATCTCCCATCTCCTCCTCTTCTTCCTTCTCTCTTTGTGTCTCTGTTTTCTGTCTCCACCCCCAATATTCTTGTGGTGTCTAGCTAGGCTAGCTCTTACAACACCCATAAAATTTACATCCACAGCTTAAAGGAGTGTGTCAATATGTTTATCACTAGACTGCTTTTTTTTAGCATTGCTAATCTAATACCACTTGTAACATGCAGGCTGAATGTTATTACTGAATTATGACTGAATTATGAATTATTACTGATTTTTTCTCAAGAAATATAGTCTAACCTAATAAATATGATCCAATAAAAACAAATTTAAGGTAGAAGAGAGAGCTACATCCCTACATGAGAAAAAAAATCTGACCATTTTCTTGGTCAAAGTAGAGAATATCATAATATGACAAAGGTCTACAGCCAGACTGCCACAGGTATATTTCTGTCAGCATTTTTATAAATGAAATGTCTCATCAGTCTGCAATTACATTTCTAAAATACAATCCATATTTACATTTTGAACTTGAAAGAAGGTGTTACATAGCTTTAATAATCGTGACAAGGTTCAATTAAAAATCCAAACCAGCAATTAAATTACAAATTATATGAAAAAATAATTTCAAAGCTGATCTTACTTTTATTATCCCTGTATTTATATGTGTATTTATAACAGATTTACTAAATCCACAAAACTCACAAGGTAGGGGTAGAGTAAGAAGATAAAACTTAAATCCCAGACTCTGATCTCAGTTATATATTTTAGTAAATTTCATGTAAATCACTTCCAGTGTCAGTAGCATCAATTAAAATAAATATTTTTGTCAAATATTTATTATAAGCAGTTTTAGAGAGTATATACTAATAACTGCCAGACCAATTTAATCACTCAGTTATCTGTAATAACTGCTAATAATATAATCTGTATTATTCAAGTTGAGTTTTTTTTTAACAAACTTATTTTTATGCATAAATTGACTAGAAACAGAGTTTCATATGGAAGAGGATACAATAAAAATTACAGAAAGCTCCAAAGAAAACAATACATTTGCTCAATGTCATGGGCATTTGTTGTAAAAACAGAGATGGTATGTTGCAAGGTATGTTGTTGTTTGTTGCAAGGTATGAAATGTTTATTCTTACAGATCTAGAAACAAAACAGATGTATTTATTAGGAAGAAAAAAGTGTCAAATTTAAAATAACATTCATCAGAACAGAAGAAAAAACAACAAACCAAACCAATAGATTTACAATTTACATCCAGTTGTAATTCTGTTGCTTTGGAAAAAAAAAATAAAACAAATATTATATTTATGCATTCCCCTCAGACTCGTTATTAAAGTACAGCAGTACTAAATAAAGTGACACACAGGTACCCTGAATAAAAAAGCTTTAAGTAACAACCAGACAAGAATTAAGGACTATTTGAGCTCAAAAGGTTACCCAAGATATGAGGCATGCCATCAAATTCCATAGCTTTCTTGATATTTGTATGAGAGGGTATTTCTTCTGCACATGCCAATCTATACATAATGATATCTGGACCAGCTACCTACCTCCCCAGAAGCACCATTTACACTTAGACCACTGAGAGCACACCTTAGTTCTCAGAGGTGTAACCCCTCTGTTTGAAGCCCACAAAGTGTGCCATGCCAGAAGATGTGTCTCTGGCCAATTTTCGGAAAGCAGGACCAAATGGCAACGCTTTGTCATTGCATTTGGACTTTTTTGTTTTGTGCAGACATTCATATTTCTGCCCACAGGTTCAATGAATTTGCTTGGAAAGTCTGACTAGAATCATAGTTGAACTGGAAATGCAGAATTTTGCTCAAGGACCTCAGTAACATATTTCTAAGACTGGCAAAATATATTAAAACTGAGGACCTCAGAATCAGAGGGGAAAAAAAAGGAGGAGTTTTAAAAACCTGTTACATGGTGTATGGAATTTGGCTGAAGATGAATAGATGGGATTTTCAACACAAGAGGGAACAATACAATTATATCAGTTTCATTTTGCATGTGGTGGAGCAGGAGTTTCCTACTGGGTGTCACATATCCAATAAAATGCAATATGGTCAGCAATTTGTCATTCTTAATAACTCAGCAACTTACCAGACCTTGGCAGTTTTGTTGACCTTATTCTGTGTTTTCCAGCATGAAATCTGACAACTCATATTCACATTTGCTTATTTTCATTTCTCTCTCATTTTTTTCTGTATTAATTTAATTTTGAAGAAAATACTACTATGTGTTTCTGGAAAGACTGGAAAATATAACCGTACATGGTTAAAAATGTGACAAAGAAAAAAGAAAAGAAAAGAAAAGAAAAGAAAAGAAAAGAAAAGAAAAGAAAAGAAAAGAAAAGAAAAGAAAAGAAAAGAAAGAAAAGCAGGAAGCTGTCTGTTTCAACAGCATTCTTGCTACTAAGAGACTGTCTGGTTTTCTGCCTGGTCACCTGTACCTAAGTTTATTTTTTTTATGCTTCCTTTTTATGTTTAAGCTAAGTATTCATCCATCCAGATATCCGGCTGTCTTTTTTTGAGTTGCTTCTCATCAGGATGGATTGTTCTTGATCATGAAAAGCAGCCAGTTGTCTTCTACCTCCCATTTTTTCAGTACCATATTCCTTGGGATACTTCCAAACAGATATATGAATAGGCCAAAGTCTTGTCTTATGACATTCAGGACCAAGATCCTGCTCCCTCCTCTCAAGATTATAGACACAAGCTCATGGTAGCTTCAGACAAGGCTGCTTCCATCCTTCTCATCTCTTGTAAGTAAATATGAGGTCCAGTATATCCCCCCCTAATAGCTCCTTGACCACCTGTGTCAAGCAGTTGTCATAAGGATCCTGTTGGTTTTTCCCTCAAGCAGACATACGTATCATCTGAAGAAGAAGGCCTCATCTACCTGTTCTTCACTGTCAGATCGTCTGCAGCACACACCCACAATGATGTGTTAGAGTGCCCCCTGTTCCTTACTCACCAGCTCTCAGCTGGCTCAGCTCCTGTCCCTAGGCAGAGTTCCACACAGTCCAGCCACTGCCTTACAAACAGCACAATTCCCCACTCTTTAACAATGGAAAGAGGAATTTGGTCTTGTGGTTTAAAATATCACTGAACAACTTGTTCTGCTCATCTCTACACAGTTATTGAAGTTCTTATAAGTTTCAACAGAAGCATGAAATGTAAACTAAAATTTTGATCCAAGTGAGTAGGACATTGCTAAGATATTGATAGGACTTCATCACTGAGTCCATAAAACTGTTTTAACATATGTAGTTCCAGATACAAAAACCCACACAAATTAAAACCTATATGAGACAATCTGAGCGGCATTGCTTTCTGAAATGTTTAAGACAGGAGATATTTAGAATATAGAATTACAGAATCATAGAATGGTTTGTGTTAGAATGGACCTTTAAAGATCATCTACTTCCAACCCTCCTGCCATGGGTGGGGACATCCTTCAGTAGATTAGGATGCCCAAAGTTCCATCCAACCTGGCCTTGAACACTTCCAAGAATGGGGAATCCACAACTTCTCTGGGAAACTTGTTCCAATGTTTCACTGCCCTCCTCATAAAAATTTCTTCCTCATGTCTAGTTTAAATCTTTCCGTGTAAAACCATCGCCCCTCATCTGATCACTACAAGTCCTTGTGAAAAAGTCTCTCCCTCTTTCAAGAAAGGCCACAAGATTTAATCAATAAAAGGAAGCCAGAGCTACATTAGTTTATCTAGTAGAATCTTAATGAAACCAAAGCTTATCTCAAGAAAGCAAAAGTGGTTGTAATATTGCATGATCTTGAATCCACATGCCACTGCTGCCAGAAAAGCTAAAATCACTTAAACAAATGGGGTGTAGGCTGGCCATGGTCATAAATGACTGTAAGAAGGAGAAGATATGTAAAGGTTGAAACATATTTGCTGAAGTAGACATTCATAGCTTTTATACTGGAAAAAAAATAGGAAAATAAAAAAGCTAAAAATTTAAAGTGATCAGCTGGTGTCAATAACACAGTATTGTATTGTGTCCAGAAGAAAGCTCCATATACCTAAGTTCCAACTTTTCTGTTATCATAGTAGGCCCAATACAAAAAAGCCTTACTTTCATCTACCTTTCTCTCTCTCTTCTTCCATGGTATAACACAGTGAAGCTTAAAGATTTGTCTGCTGCATGATGAAGAGAATGATTTCATAGGACCTCCCTATAGACACTTGATCCCATCATCCAGATAATTTACAAAGATACTAAAAAGCATTGGGCCAAATATTAATCCCTGAGGGGCCCCACCCGTGACAGGCTGACAGTTTGAAAAGGAACTGTTTACCACCACCCTCTGGATACAGCCTGTCAGAAAATTCCCCACCCACCACACAGACACTTGTCTAGACCATAAAGCATCCATTTCTCCAGGAAAAGGTTGTGGGGAAAACTATTAAAAGCCTTGAAGAAATCCATGTAGATAATGTCCACTGCTCACATAACATCAACCAATCAGATTACTTTGTCATAGAAGACAATCTGGTTTGTCAAGCACAGTTTTCCTTTGGGGAATACATGCAGGCTCTAACCAGTCATGTGCTTCATATGCCTTGTGATAGCCCCTGGGAGGTTTTCTACCATAGCCTTCCCAAGGAATGAAGTAAGAGTCATGGGCCTTATAATTTCCTGGATCTATCTTTAAGCCCTTCTTGTAGATGGAGGTAACATTAATCATCTATTAATTTTCTGTGATTTCTTCATGACTTCTCAAAGATTATGGAGAGTAGCCTCACAATGATACCAGCCAGCCCTCTTAACACCCTTGGGTGGATACTGTCAGACAGTCTCTGTTTCACCAGAGAAGTTTTACATTTGCACTAACACTCCTGTAGAGGTAGCAAAACTAGCTTCAAGAATTTGATTGCTTTGTGCCATGCATCTCAACATAACTCCTACCCAAAAAGTACCATATGATACCACCATAAATAACTTGTATGTTAACTCAACAAAGTCTGTGAGGGTCAGAAAGATCTTGGGATTATTATTCCATAGCATACCATCATTTCCAGGAGCCTTTCCTTCTTTATTTTTTGGAGGGTTTTGGGGTTTTTTTATAGTGTTTTTGTTTTTTTCTCTGCAGGTTTTTGTCTCAATACTGAAGAACACAAAAGCTAACAATGTAAAGCCTTATAAACAATGTGAGCAGTGTGACAAATTGGGGTTAATAACTATGTCACCTTGAGAATAGTATTTTGGCTTTCTGAATATCCTAGTATATTTCAATGTCTATTTTGAATGCTATTTCAAAGTAGCTAAATTAGCTCAGCATTCATTTTGAAAGTGGAAATAGAGTTCATACACGAAATCTTAAGCACCTGAAGTTAGAAGTCTAAATCTCAGGTAGCCACCCTAATGTCATATTGTGTCAATAAACAGAAATGGGCATATGCAGTTTCCAAGCTAATATCAGCATAAATGAGCATATATGTTTTTGGTGTCATTCTAAAATTTCTGTCTAAATTGCTGAGATAATCTGATTTTCCAGGGGATATATTTAGCTGCTCAAATATGTTCTTCTATTGTCATATGAAATTTGTTGAGCTCCCAAGGCATTCATGACATTTGGTAAATCAGATGCACAGGCTGTAGGAGAGCTTCACCTTCTCGACCAGCAGCTAGAGGTCAGATACAATAATCAATGGCAGCCAAATAATGCTGAAAATTAAGAAAAGTTCAAGCACTCAATAGAGGGGCAAAATGGCCAGAATGGAAAATCTTCTTACACAAAATAGATATCACGCCCAGGAAGCAGAACAAAGAAAGGTTGGGACATTTAGTATCATGGGGATTTTGATAGACAAAAAACTATTAAGAAAATACGATTGAATCAGATGGCAGAAACTGGAAATCTACAAAAATTATCTGCCCAGACAGTCACAGACCCCATACCAGAAGCATCTTAACTTCCATTACCTATTTTTAGAACAGTATCCTGTCTAGGCAACATTTGTAAATAATAATCATCTTCAGTAATGTACACAGATGAAAAACATGCAAACATCACTGGCTAACTGGATTTACTAAAGTAACTGGGGAAAACTAGATTTTTTTCTTGATAAAGAAATATTATGTGGTTCTTCTTTTTAACCTTTGATGAAGTTGTAGTAGGATTTAGTGATATGCAAAACTTGAAATTTTCACATTATGAATGTGTAGTGGTTTAGGTTCACCAATTTGAAGTTTCCTGGCCAATGCACCAAATAGTGTAGAATAGAATGCTATAGCTAAATGTATCAGATCTGTAGAAATGTTGAGTATCACTTTAAGGATGCCAAATTTAAGCACTTTTTGACCGTTGTACTTCAAATATGAAACGAATTTTAGAATATATAATACTTTTCTTGTGTAAAATTTTAAGGAAACTGAATACTAATTTTATGTTGACATCATAGTATTATCTCTGAAATTTCTTAGTAAATTATTCTATTGAAACCAAAATTTTAATGGACTATACATTTAGACAAATTTTATTCATATTTTTCAAGAGAAAATATAGCTGAGCACTTCCTATGTTCCTTGGATTAAAACCAGCACAGCAATCCCAATGCATATGTAAAGAGTTCCTCAGTTTACTCTAGATATGCTCTTGGATGTGGCTACACGGAGAGACTCAGGAGAAAATATTCAAACTAAAACTGTGAATTTAACTGGATTACTTAAAACAGATTAAACTCATACAGAAGTAAATGTAATTTATCTAACTAAGTAGCCTCAGTAATCCAATACAAAAAATATTAAGTAAATTATTTAGGGTAGTTTAATTTATTTACTTAGTTTAATTAGAGCTATTTTTTTTCCTGAAAGACCCCAAGTGTGCAAACATTAGAAGTTTAAGAAAACCAATATTTGATACTGAATAATCTCAGATATCTATGTGGGTGTCTGTAAATTTACAGATCTACATATCTATGTATAGATGGGAAGGATAAATATAAGCATTTGTTTACCTTTCTCATTAAATATTAAATACAAGGTGGCAAACTACTTAACTGAATAAATTTTATTTGATTGTATTAAATGCAAATAGTTCTAAGGAACAGGTACACAGTTCAAACAATGACTAGTTAGCAATTTCCTCACATGAACATTTATTTGCACTGTTTTTAAAACACTGCAAGAGAATTACAGCACATCACAGCTGAACTGTGTAATATTTCATTTTATTTTGTGTCACTCTCAAGATGAAAAAGACCTTGCTTCAGGGTGCACTATAACACTGACAACTTCTTGCATAGCAAGTAAGGTTGAATAGTTCAGTAGACAGGAATAGCAGTAACTCTGTATATTAGTAAATCAAGAGGCAAGTCTTAAAATTTTATTAAAACAAAATCTGTATGTTTCCAGGATACTTTGATTTCTTATATTCTTTCCTTCCACTTTTAACATATCAGATATGGCCAGTTCTGGCCCCACAATTCAAAAAAGGCACAGACAGACTGGAGAGACTTCAGAGGAAGGCCACAAAATAATCAAATTACTGTAAAACCTGCTTTTGATGAAAGATTGAGGGAGTTAAGTCTCTTCTCCCTGGAAAAGGTTCAAGAGAACCTCATTACAGTATTCCAGTACTTCGAGGGCAGCTACAAAGAGGATGGAAGCACTCTTTTCTCAGTAAGTCACACAAAGACAAGGAGCAATGAGTAAAAGTTGCTCCTGATGATTTTTTTTTTTTTTTTTTT
>VZSE01002642.1:720090-925821 GCA_013398275.1 Promerops cafer | reverse complement strand
TTTTTTTTTTTTTTTTTACAGTAAGAAGAATAATCAGAGGAAGAAACTTCTTGGAGACATGGGAGAGTGCCTTTCACCAGAGGTTTTCAAGGTGCAAGTGAATGATATGCTAGGTAATCTCATCAAGGATCTCTTTCACACCAATGGTTGAACCAGATGATTTTTTAAGGTCCCTTCAAACCTAGGCTATTCTATGATTCTACAAATCATTGTGATTTCAAAATTATTCCTGTGTTCTACACAGGAGACAAATTTTGCATAACTGAAAATATGTTTCTTAAAAAGGGTACCACTAGGGCCAGGATTGTTCCTACTTAATTTGTTGGAAATTCATTAAGAAACAGGAAACAAAGATGAACAATATGTAAGATGGGTAGAAACAGATTCAGAATAATTAGCCTACTTTGACTAGCTAACATTAAATGTGTTGATGGGGTTTGAAACTATATAAGTGAAACTGATGCCATTGCTATGACATACATTTGTACTTTTCCTGTAGATATGCTAAAAAGAAAATTGTCTTGCACCAGTGATGCATGACTTCTGAGAGAAGGTCTCAAATCAAAATCAGCATTTTCCTATTTAATTATATTTATATTCCATGTCAAATTTAATAAATTCACTGCATTGTTTTTAAATTATAGCACTGGAGTATTTAGAAGTCATTACCATTTTTTTTCTCTGTAAGTAGTGTTATAAAGCAAATGTTCCTTGGGGGTTGAAATCTATTTTAATTGCATATAATTAAATATATTGGAATTTTATTTATACTTTAAAGTCTTTACAATGTGTTTGAGATCCAGCTTTTCTCATTTTAATTAGCTTAACCATTCTAGATCCACTTTTTTCATTCCAGGCTTTATTTTACTACAGATTTTCTAGTTAAGTCTATTAGATGGAAACTCTAGGCCACATCTGTTTCTCTTAAGAAAAACATTGACCCTGCAGTCTTAGCTTTAATTTCTTATGCTGGCTTTAGCAATTAGTCATTAGTAGTACAGACGGTTTAACACAATTTTTGTGACTAAATAGTCATAGCCCAGGTGGGATTTTTCAAATAGTTTTCATAACTCCCAAAAAAACCTCAAAAAACCAAACCAAACCAAAAGGAAAAACAAACAAACAAACAAACACACAAACAACCCCCCCAAAAAACAAACAAACAAACAAACAAACAACAACAACAACAACAACACAACCAAACCCCACAATATTGCTGATATTTGTCTGAAAATTACAGATTTTGGCCAGCTTCAGTACATATATATGTACATTTTTAAATATATACATGGATATATACCACACACTACCTACAGACATGGCAAAAGCACAGTCTGACTCCTATTTCAAGGATTGCCAGGAAAGTTGTACTGTTACATTTATGTGGAGCAGAAGACATGTAGAAAGATTGCAAAGATACAATTACTCCCAGATCACTGGAGCCAGCTCTGTGGAGATTTAGCACATGAACAAATCTGATATTATATAGGGTCAAGCAATGGCAGATAGAGAAAATATAAAACTGAAAATAACAAACTAAAAATAAAATTTTAAAAAAGACAAATATATATCATCAACATGCTACAGGATGGCTAAAGATTTTAAAATAAATAGCACTTCATTCAATTATTCAGACAGGTGTTTCTAATAATAATTGTGATGTCTTAACATATCTTTCCTGACTTCTGTGTGCTAGCTTAGAGAGATGTGGCTTTTCCATATTTCCCAGACTTTTTTGAATCTCTAGGATACTCCAGTGGTTATGTAGAAGGCACTGTGAAGCTCATTGTTTAATATTGAAAAGTAACTCAGTTAAGTAAGTATATTGACTGTATTTGATTGAAATCCACAATCTAGACATCCCAGCTAAGCACAGACGTCTGGCATCTTGCCTTAGTGCAATGATTGACGTCTCCTAATACCAGATTTTGGAAAATCAATGATAACTTTTTATCAGCTGGAGATAATATTTTGGATGACTATCATTCTTCACTGGCTAAGCAGAGAAATGGTGGAAGTTAGGCACCTGTGACTTCTTGGGAGACAGTCTGTCTAGCCTTTCTCTGAAGACAAGCACCTGATGAAGTACAGCTGGCTTCTTTTCTTTAAAATGCATGGGTGATTGTGATATCAAACAGGCTTTTGTTATTATAGTGGTCGGAGCACTTTCACAAACAACTCTGGCACTCCTCTCACCAAAATGAGGCAAGGCTTTCAGCCTTTCAGCACTAATCTCACCTCCATGACCCATAAAATAATGCAGCTGATCCCTCTGGAATACATGTCACAACATATGGAAGACACAAAAGTGATTAGAGGCAGCCAACATGGTTTCACCAAGTACAAATTGTGCCTGACTAATCTAATGTCCTTCTAAATGTATCAGTGGACAAGGGAAGAGCTATGGATGTCATCTACCCAGACTTCTTCAAAGCCTTTGATACCATCCCCCCCAGTATTCTTGCTGCTGCATGGGGGAGACATGGGTTTGACAAATGGACTGTTAAATGGGTAAGGAACCAGCTGGATGGCCTGGCCCAGTGAGTTCTGGACAATTGTCCAGTATCCAAGTGGAGACCAGTAATGAGTGCACTGTGTCCTTCAGGGCCCATACTAGGATAAACATTAGGTCATATCTTCATCAATGACATGGGCAGTGGCATTGAGAGCACAAGTTTGCAGATAACACCAAGCTGTTGTTTCACCAGAGGGATGGAATGCCATCCAGAGGGTTCTGTGACAGGCTTGAGGAGTGGACCCATATGAACACCATTAAATTCAAGAAGGGTAAATGCAAGGTCCAGCATCTGGTTTGGGGAAGTCCACAGTATCAATGCAGGCTGGGGGTGAATGTATTGAAAGCTAAAAAGAATTTGGGGATACTTGTGGATGAAAAATTAACATATAAGCTGGCCTTGCAGCCCAGAAAGACAATTATGTTCTGAGTTGCAAAGAGAGAAGCATGGCCAGCAGGTTGAGGGAGGTGATCCTGTCCTTCTACTTCATACTCTTAAGACCCCACCTGCAGTACTGCATTCAGCTTTGGAATTTCTGACAAAGGAAAGACATGGACCTGTTAGAGAAGGTCCAGAAGAGGAGCAGAAAAAAAAAAAAAGAAAATGAGGGCTGAATCACCTCTTCTATGAAGAAAGGCTGAGACAGTTGTTTCTGTTCAGCCTGAAAATGAGAAGGTGCTGGGGACCTTTCAGTATATAAAGGGGCCCTTTAAGAAAGATGGATTCTCATAATCCAATGAAGCAAAATATTCAGCAAAATTTTTGCATTCCGTTCAATTTATGCATAGGGCCAAGTTTCTTCCAAGAAACAGTATTCTGTTATACATTCCGCTAAAACTGAGGTTTTTTCTAAGTTTTCTAGTTATATTTTATTGTATTAAACTGTCCCTAAAGAAAATTAAAGAAAATCCTGAAAGAATGGTGTTATTTATATATTACCGCTGAAATTTTGGAAGGTAACAAGAAAGACACTTAGTAGGATATGAGCAAAAGTTTTCTGTAGTCTGTTCATCAGAACGGGCAATGAAAATACTTTTAAGTTCACTTGTCACATCTTCAATTGTAAATCATTGCATCCCTTTTTATCTTTTTTTTTTGTTTGTTTTAATTAGTGTATGTTAACTTTTGCTTTATCTTTGGTACTTCACAATTTTTCAGGAATCTAGACTTACTTTTTTTTCAGCTTTCAGTACATAGTGAGAGACTCCAAGCTGCTAGGACACAGAAGTCGCTTTTCATTATCCTTTTCTTCACTGCACAAGAAAACGACTGTCATGGTGGGGTTTTTTATTTATTCATGATGTTATTTATCTCTGAAACACTCAAACCAGTGCTCAAAAGAGTTAGTTTAAAATTATATCAAGTTATACCATGCAACATAATGAGTGTGAATGAGATTCAATGGTAAAGGGTAAAAACAGCTTGTTGATTTTCTTGAGGGTTTTTTATGATTTTTTTCAATTTAAACTCATTCTTTTGAAACAGTGAACAAAAAGGAAACAGTAGACAGCCTTGCTTCTACAGAACTTACAACACACATAGTTAAAATTTTATACTGACTATAAAAAAGACAATGCAATGTATTGTGTAACTTAGGAACATCCTACTTGCAGTTTGAACACAAATATTCGTACAACATTTATGTTTTGATTACACTCTAAGAGCTGACAAGGTACTGCATTTATGAATAATGCAAAGAAACTGAAAGAATGGGCTTTTATATTCCATTCTGAGCCTCTGTTTTTCAGGCAAAATGATTTAACAATGTAAAACACATGTCATTGATGGAATACGATTAGAAATACATTGTGTTCTTGACAGTTAACAATTATTCCTGTGTGCATTACTGATGCAGTCATAGCAGCTATAAAAGTTAAGTGTCAGGAATCTTAAAAAAAATAAACCATAGTAATTTCAGTAATACCTTGTACTTCCAGCTCTATCTGAATAATGTTTTGCCATTGAAACAAATAATCAGGGAAATTAACATATAAATATTTGGTATTTCCATTGATCAATTTAGTAAGTCTTTAGGAAAAAAATGCAATCACATTAGAAATACATTCAGAAGCATGGTGTCCCATACTCAATTAAATCAAATAGAATAAAGCAAAGAAACAAACAAAAAATCCCTTAGGAACCCACATACCCTCATCCTGCCTAGTGAAGCTTTAAGTTTGGAAAATTTGCTGAATTTTTAATTGAAATGCATTGCATGATTAGTTTTGATTTATGAAAAATGTAATGTCTAGGCTTTTTTAATTTCCCTTTGCTGGAAATATCTTTAATCATCTTTTTAATCAATATTAGAAAAAAAAGACAACATTGTCACAGTTACAGGAGGTTCCCACAGAGCCTAGCTCCAGCATAAGCAAAATTCTCCAAATGACGAATATTTCATGTTGGGCTACACTAAACAATTAGCCCCCTTCAGAGAAAAAACATCTATATGTTATAGGGTTATTTGTTTCAAGTGACTTAAGGAGCTACTCTAAGTTTTACATCCAAAAATGACACAGTCTTTCTCATTAAGATTTAATTAAAATGTTGATTAATTTAGTCACTTTAACTCTGTGGCATCTTCTGTTGTTGGATGGTCCTCAAGGACTTCTATTCCCATAATATAATTAGGACAGAAGTCTAATCAGAACTATGTTCCATAATCAGAACACCAAGATGTGAATACTGTCTTCAGAGTTGGTTATAGCTTGAAGAATTTCCATCAAAACAAAACAAGCAAAACAAACAAACAAACAAAGAAAAAATACCCCACCCCCCCCAAATTAAAGCAAGACTAAACAAAAAGCCAACCATGAAACTATGTGCCTTCCATGGGATGGTAAAGTATTGTGCACAAACTATACCAGCACACTAAGACTTAGGTATGTTAGTATGCAGCTGCACACTCAACTGAACAAAGGGGACAATTTTTGGTTTTTATTTAATCAGTCATTAAGAGAATGTTGGGATGAAATTTAGTCTGCAATGCAAATGCTTTTGTCTTTAAAGGAACTCTAGACCTCCTTGCTCAGATACAGGTTTCTTTACTCTAGAAGTCTAAAATTTGTCAGGATTCTGCTGATAACATCCTATCATAGAAGATATCCCTTTAAGGATAAGTCTTTTCTTTGCTAGGTTATGAGGCCGACGCACCATGGTGAAGTGGTAACATGCTCAGATCGAACTGCTTCCTATTAGATTTAGACTTGGCAGTGCTAGGTTAATGGTTGGACTGAATGATCTTAGAAGTCTAATCTCCCAACCTAAATGATTCTACGATTTTATGTTTCCAGATACTTTTGAAGAGGTGCCTCCTTTGAAATACCCAGCATTAGATACTTCACTTCCCATTTCTACATATTGTTTAAAATAGTTGTTTGGAGACACAGACCAAGACATAGAAAGGCAGAGGAGCATATTTTATACCTTTACTACAGCTGCAAAAGCATCTACTTTCATTCTGACTGCCAGTGATACAGAAACCCTTCCTAAAAAAAAAACAAAACTGAATATGTTGGAGCCTTCTTGTGAGGAAACCAGAAGGGAGGATGGGACTGTCTATGGTCACTCTGAAGAAAAATGCATTCACTAAAAATTACATGCAGGATATGTTATTTATCAGTGGTGAATGATAGACAGATCTCTTCTTCATCAAATTCATTGAGAGTCACAGACCTTTTTCTTCTCTGTAACCTCTTAAGTCTTTCTGCAAAGAGAACCATCTACCTTAGAAAGAGTTTTAAATAGATTTTGATCTTCTTGATAAAGCGAGCACATAGATGCCTAACCCTATTTTGTACCTTTTATTGACTTTGAGGTATATTGTAGTAGTAAAGGTTTTATAAATAAATTTTCAATCATTGTTTATTTCCTATGTCAAACAGGATATTAGACTTCATCAGAAAATCTTTGAGATTATGCTTCAGGATGGCAAGGAGACACCTAAAAACTGCTGAGTTTCAATGAAATTTGTTTCAAGCACGAAGGCTTCTTCTAATCTTTTTATCTTTATGAGATAAAACCATAAAATCTTCTACAAGATGAAGGGAAGAAAGGGACAAAGAACTTAATTTTCTTTTCCTCAAAAAAAGTCAACTCCCTGACAAAAGAGAAACTTTGATAAATGTTCAGTAAAAAGGTAAGGGTTTTTAAAACATGTGGGTTTATCTCATGGATAATACTCCTTGAGATTATTCCAAATTGCTCTGCAACATTCCTTCTTATTTTATTTAGTTTAGCTGAAGTCGTATACTAGAGCTGGTTACTGATCTCCAGTCAGGAAGAATTTCCCTGACCTATAATCCTACCAAAGCACTCCAGTTTAAAATGTTTGGAAAGCTGTTCTCAAGACTCAGCAAGGCTTAAATTTAATATCAGAATTCTCTACTTTTTTAGTCAATCAAATATCCAGCAAGAATTTAATTTCATTTTCATGCAGTTCATTTTGTATTTATATATTTCACTCAGAAGGCACAGTCAGGAGAAAAGAGAGATGTAGTTGAAAAAGTGGGAGGTAAGTACATTATTAAATTTTTTTGGTTTTAGAAAGGATGTCAGTCTGCAGTTTGGTTTACAGTCAAAATTAGCATGCACTACTTAGAGATCATGAAAACAGAATCTGTATCTCTTACAGGTATCACACACCAAAAAGTTAGAAACAGGTGATAGTAGAGTCATCCTTCTCATTATTTTTACTGTTTCATTTTACATATAATAATCTATCATTCTCACTTAATATCTAGCTGTTGTTCCAGAAGGCCAAGGACCTCCTTTAGGTCCTGCTCTGTGTATGACAGACTGGTGTGGAGGACACTTTGTGACATCTCCAATGGCAGTAGGTGTCTGTATTTCAGCAGCTGAATTGTCCCCATGTGTAAGAGTTAATTCTGATTGCAGATGGCTTAAAGTAGATGTCTATGTGCAGGTGTTTGCATGTAACCTAGAGCTCTAAGTTCCCATTTTGGGGCTTGAAAAGCAACCTCTGATCAATGAACCTTCTGTAATCCTGAAGAGCTACCAAGCTCACTCTAAAAAGCCACATTTATGTTTAGCAAGATATCTTCCCATTCAGTTATACTTCCTATAGGAAAACCCAGGATCTCCTGGGTTTTGGCATTTAGCTCCCATGCAGATATGTATTTTAGACCCCTTCAGTTAGTTATCAAGAATGTGCAACAGTTTACCAGTCAAACAGTGTGATCTATTTTACCTAATTTTAGCCATGAAAAAATAGTTTGCTTGTCTAGACTGGTAGCCTAGTTCTTTCTGTATTAACAGATATTCTAGTTTTCAAAGAATCAATTATACTACTTGTCTTCAGGCAGGAGTAATGGCTTCATGGAATAAATACTTGTCATTCAGTGCAAAAGAAACATACATAATTAGGTTGAACTAATTAAGGCCAATTAAGTTAAACTTCAGGAGATACAGGTGAGATAAGGCCAGTGATGTGTGTTTCTTTCTCTGCTGGTATAGCTTCTTTATCAGTATACTTTTATTCATCAGATGTGGATTCTATTTATTTTCCTTAAATTATGTATCAGCTGAAGCTAAAAAAGTCAGATTCCTTTAATCTTTACTATCAGTGATCACAATTCAAGTATTTTCCTGTTAGATATTATTATAATCAGCTTTAATTATCATATATTAAGACTTTTAAATGACTAATGGATTACATATGAGCTGTTTCAAACTCTTACTCTACCAAAGAACTGAAACTTTACAGGAAGACCAATTTGGATGGTTAGATATCATATGTATTTTGGTCACCAGTTCATTCTCTCACAGATACTACATTTGGAAATAAATGTCTTCTCTGAGACATGATTCTCTTCCTTTTATTGGAATTAATGGATCTAAAGCAGTATTGGAATAACACTATTGCAGAGAATGATGACACATCCCACTACTGAAAGATAATATGACTTGTACGCATAAAATTTAATCCACTAAGATATCCTTTTATACAGCATTATAAGAAAGCAGGATAACTACATTAAATTGCTGGGGAAAGATACAAACAACAACAAAACCACCACCATTAAATTTTAGCCCCCTTAACTATGCAGCTCCTTCTGCAGTATTTCTTTCTCAGGTTTGATTCTTCCTGAAAGAGTGACTGTAAGTTACACCATGTATTCATTTGTATACTCATATAAACTCTTGCAATTCAGCCTAGATACTCAGTTTAGCAAGGGAGAGGGCAGAGTGGAGGGAAGAGACCTTAATTTTTTTTTAGTAGAAAACAGACACTTCAGGAAAGACACTAGAACAATGAAAACAGCTGAACTTATGTCAGTCAGGTCATAATCTGCACATGGGATTGTAGTAGTGACTCTCTGACCTTCTCTGTGGAAGTACATTCTGTGTCAGATCATGAGAGCTGGTAGTAGCAGAGAGACAGTTTCTTGTTTGAGAAGTGATTAAGTTGAATCTTTATCTGCTAAAAGATGAAGAAGGAATTCCATGATATCGTTTGTTTGGAGCTTTTCTGTTATAATGGTAGAACTTTTTTCTTCCATATAAAGTATTTAGAGAAAAATAAAATTTTGTAAATAATCTTATGATTTCTGCTGAATTTACACATGAATTTTTGAAAATTAATGAATTTTTTAAAAAAGAAACTAATAGTTATTTACCTACAAGAAAAATTCTTTACAGGGGCCATTTTTTATAGAGTAATTACTAACCCACATATGATATTCTTGCTTTTACAGTCTAAAGTCAATTACCCAATTTTTCAATAGCTCACATAACACTAAATTATTTCTTGGATGTTTATGAAAGAAATGTAAATAGTTACTACAGCAGGCAAACAATAATGAGACAGAAATTATGCCAATTAAATAATGTAGAATTAATGAGAGAAACAAAAGCTGAGCTCAACTTCTGACAGTTTGTGTCCTGGTATTTGTGAACGGAACTAGGCAAAACAGAATTGCTGTTAGACTTGATCCCAGGCCCATGTTGCTTGATTCCAGAATGTCTTTATAAGGCAAAGACTGCACAGTTAAAAAATCTTGTCTTAATTGAGAATCTTGCTACTAGGTCTGATTAAAAGTCTAGTAGTCTCAGTCTCAGCCTCAATGCAGCAGATACGTATGGGTAGAATAAATTCTTGTTGTCCAAAACCTAGTAGATTAGAGATTTCTGGAGCCAAAACCTGAATTCAGTTTCAGTTTTTTTAAGTCTTTTGTGAACTCCTCTATGGTTTGGAGTTTTGGGTCTCCACAGCATTCTGTGGTGTTCAGTTCCAGGTCTGTGTGGGTGACCTTATCATAGAAGGATATGACTGAACTGTGTTGTAAGGAAAAGTATAATTTTTTATCTTTGTTTTAAATTTAGTGCTTGAGAATTTCATTTCATCTCTTCTTCTTCGGGGAAAAGTATTAGATATTTGATTATCAGCTTTTCAAACACTCCCTCCATTCTAGATGTCTTTATAAGTGCAGTTAAGACTCTTAAGACTCCCACCATATAGAAGTTATCATAAAGCTGATCTTCTCTCATCATTTTTCTGGTTTTATCTTTGAAGAGGGGATGACCAGAACTGCACACAACACTGAAGATGTGGAGGTATCATGGGTACTTTGTACCATGATAATGGAGTTCAGGAAAACTAACACCTGTCTGGAAAATACTTATTTTTCACTGGTGAGATGAAAGTTAATGAGTCCCTCTTGATGAAGATCAAAGGATACGTGCATGGAAAAATAGGCTAATAGAAAATGATCCTATTAATTAAGTAATCTTTCTCCAAACTTTAAAATTTCTTTCTTCTATAAGATATATAGGAAGCATGAGGAAAAAAGTTTAAAACAAGTCATTCTCTTTGCTTTTCTAAAATTTCCTCAAGCAATCACAGTTAAAAAAATGTAAAGGAAATTGTAGTTCCATTTCACTGCAAAAATTTTGTGTTTGTATTACAGAGTTTAACCTTCTTTTGTGGTTCTAACTAACACTATCGGTCAGCATGGTTCTAACACTTTTTTAAAGTGGCACAATAATTTTAGGAAACTTTGCATTTCACTGCTTTCACAGTTATAGCTTGTGTAGTTTAAGATAGTTTTTCATTTTAACTATATAGGGTAATCCTGGTTCATTACATTTTTCCACATTTTCCAGGAGAACACTTGCTTTGGTGAGTCAGTTATAATATTCACAGGTATACTAATTAAGTTTAGGTAAATGGAATAACATTTGAATTTATGTAAGACCCATTTTTATCAAAATTATCTATTAATACATTAGCAGCACAGGTCACCTCTCTGATGAAATTAATCTACAAAGCCACCTGTGTGACAGAGCTAATGATATATTAGTGTGATTCATCATTAGGGATCATCAACAGCTGATGATGTATTAGTATGTTGCTCCAAGGATGGCACTATCCAGAAAGAGTGAACTTCTGTAATTAAATTATGTCACCAAAGTCAATTACAAGACCATAGACTAACCCAGTCAACAGCAGGTAGGAACACAGGCATGAAATCAATTTTTCTACAGTTTTTCCTTTGGCTTCCTGGTGGCAGTTTTGCAACCTTGTTAATCAGAACTCAATACCCTTGTGGAAAATTATATTTGCTCAACTTCCTTCTCCAGTAGTATTTGACAACACACTATTAAGACCTCCAACAGTTAGAAAGGGGAACATTTTTCACATAATGTAAAAAAAAAAATAAAAATTAAAATCCTCTTTTCAATAACACTGCTACACATTTCTATGAAGGTGGCAAACTACGCTTCCATAAGAAATCTTCACAGTATTTTATAAATAAATAGATGCCTTCCTGCTTTGTCAATTTTTATCTTTGTCATGGCAGTGGTCAGCAAAAATTGGAGAGGAGAAAGCTAAGGCAGAAAAAGCATATTGGATGAGTAAACCACTTAGACCCACATAATCATTTTAGCTTTAAGATTAGGTCACAAAGTTCAATTTGGAATGACAGAACTATGACATAAAATTACATGTTGTCTTCCCCTCATGCAGCTTTCAGCCATTCCACATGTCCAGTCTCTGGATACCTGGGAGAAGAGATCAGCACCTCCCTCTTAATTTCACTTTCTCAGGAAGCTGAAAAGAGCAATGTGGTCGCCCCTCAGCCTCCTTTTCTGCAAACCTGAAAACCACAAAGTCTTTAGGCACATCTCATAGGACAATCCTGCTAGCCATTTCACCAGCTTTGGTGCCTTCTCATGGACACACTCGAGGACCTTCACAGTCTTCTTAAAGTGTGGGGCCCAGAACTGCACACACTACTCCAAGTGGGGCCACTCATGCTGAATACAGTGGGGTAATCCTGTTTCCTGATTGCCTAGTGATGCTGTGTTTTATATGCCCCAGGATGTGATTTGCTCTCTTAACTGGCAGAGCACATTGCTGGTTCATATTTAACCTGATGTCAACCAGCACCCTCAGATCCCTTTCTTGGGATGCTTCCCATCTGCACTTCTCCAGACTCATATTTGTGTCTAGCATTATTCCATCCTAGGTGCAGAATCCATTACTTTGACTTCTTAGATTTCACCCTACTGATGATGGCCCAGTGGTCCAATCTATCCATATCCTTCTGCAAGGCCTCCTGTCCATCACAAGTGTCAACAGCACCTCTGAGTTTGGTACCAGCAGCAAACTTGCTAACAGTGCATTCCATCTGCATGCAGATAATTGATAAATATATTGAACAGGACTGACACTAGAACTGAGCCCTGGGAAACACTGCTGGTCTCCAGCTAGATGCAGCCTTATTTGCTACAACACTCTGAGCCCTGTCATTCACACAGTTCTTCACCCAACAGACCATGTACTTCTCCATCTCAGAGCAGAACAACTTGTTCAGAAGGTTTCTGTGAGAAACAGTATCAAAAATAACATTAAAATCCAGAAAAACTACATCCACTGCCTTTCCTTCATCCACTAGACCTTATCACACAAGGATATGAAATTAGTTAGGTAGGACATCAGGAGCAGGACGTTGATGATTTTGGTTGGTCCTTTTCAGCTGAGGGTATTCTATGATTCAGGGTATTCTATGACTTTACCTTTGTGACCATGTATTGAGTGTGCATGTTGATTACATTGTTCTTTAGATGCCTTTCAATAGCACTTGAATTATCAGAGTGCTTTGTATCTAGTCCCTGATGATTTTTTAACTTCTATCCTCACCTTGATCTCTGTTTCTTTTTCTTCCCATTTATTACACCTGAATTTACATGGTTCTGCTGTCCATGTCACCTTCATTTGGAGAATTCTGAGTTTGACAATATTCTCAAATGAATAACTGTCCTTATAAATTGAGTAGAACAATGACCAGAGCAAAATTTTTTTAAAAAGCAAGTATAATTGATAGTTCTCCCAACTAGTAACAAACTACAGCTCCAGGATTTCAGAGCTTCAGTTGCCCACATCGTTAGCACAATACCCACCTCACTGTGTCTAATAGCCTTTAATGAACTTCAGATTTGTGAATGTGTTTAAGCTTTACTTAAATCCTCTTTTTTTTTTTTTTTCTAATTTTATGTATTTGAGCCCATTTATAATCTTGGCTTTCACAGCATTTTGTGGTAATAAATCTGACAGTTTAAATACATGTCAGATGAAGAACTACTTATTTTTCTTAATTTTCAGCTTGCTGCTGTTTTAAAGTTCTCTAATCATCACATTGAAACTGGACAATGCTGTAATCAGGAAGGGATGAGTCAGAGCAGAAAGGTGACTGGTTCCTTTCCTCTTGATTAACCATTGATTTTGGCAAAGTAAGGCATGGGTTTTCTACCTTTATTTATGAAATTCCTCTTATATATATAATTTTTTTCATTTTTTTTTCTTCTTTTTGGTAAAGAAATAACTAATAATGCTGTAGCATTACAAAGGGGAAGTGTCTACCAATTTCACTTACCTATGGGAGTCAAATTATATTTGACAGTACAAAATCTAAATCAATCTCAAATGTCGAGTCTCCACAACTGTGAATTCATTTGACTGAATGTGAATTCTTACACGATAAATATATACATTTGAACTTGACATCTTCAGTTCTTTTTATGTTCAATTGAAAGAGAAGGATTAACTTTTAGAGAACAGTTGGTTTCATCCTAGATTATACATCCATATTTCATCAGATGACTCACATTCTTAAAATGTTAGTTTTCCAAAATTTTAGGGTTGCAGAGAAAGAGCACAAACAAAAGTACTAAACTTTCTTAAAACCAACCCTACTGTACCTGACAATGAAAGGTATCAGGTAAAACATCTGCATTTATAACACTGATAAATTTTGTGATCAAAAGCGTAAAGTATGGTCAGGATCATGTGGACTGACACAGTATTCTTCCAAATGCATACACAAAGAAGAACCAAAAAGGTGAGACTGGAGTAAAACACTCCTTAGATTCATGATCTGGTGAATAACTACCCTGTGAAACACCTAATAAACAGGAAAGAAAATGAGTGATTAAATAATCCTGTCTTTCAGGTGGAGAAGATCCTAAATCAAAACCCAACTACCAAAGACATTTTAATTCTGAATGAAGTTGGTTTGACCTAGATGGATCACAGCTTCCTGTACAGTCTCAAGTCGCAGTGAGATGACATTTTATACAATCTGATTAACTCTGAAGAAGATATATTTTACTTCCTGCTGATGGAGATCCCCACCTTTTGCTTTTTTGGCAAAATGAACATGATATGGGTGAATTAGAGAAACTAAGTAGGAAGCCCATTGAAGACAAATGAGAGTACAAGTGTTTATGGGAGGGTAAAGACAGAAATGAGAGGGAAAAATTGTGTGAGCACATGTACACAATGTACCTGAATGTACTGCATTTTTTCTACAGGGAAATAGGTAAGTGTGCTCTGATACTTTCAGTGGAAATGTGGAGGAAGAGAAGGTGGACACACAAGCAAAGGATACACAGAGAATACACATCCTTTGGTCTTCCCAGAGAGTCCTCTCCTAAGGTGATTTTGTACCTTTTTTTTTTTTTTTGTGACAAGTGCCCTCATGATATCAGAAATTTATTCCTTTCCTTTTTCCACAAAGAGATCCAATATTTCCAGATTACATCAGTGACACAGGAAGACATACAGCCCGTATGGCCACTGTGGTTAACAGAGATGCAAGGATCCCTTCCATCCCTCCATCCATCCTGAGCTGTCAGGTGTAAAGCCCTAAATTCTGGCATGGTCTTCAGCTTCCTGCTCAGTATTAATCTTCTCTAAAGATTCTCACAGAAGCATCTATTGTCTCTGGTAAGATAGGGAGAGGTTTGCTTCTATGTTGTTCTTTCTAGACTCTTTATGAGGTGTTCATTCTGCTTTGATCATGAAAACACTTCTAATGCATTACCTTGGTAGCATAAATTACAGTTTCAATTCAAGGTAAAATCACCTAATTTTTACATAGTCTCAAAAAAAAAAGTCAAGACAAGAAATTTATACTACATGTATAAATCCAAATGCTCTTACAATACTATGAAACAAAAGTATGGCCTCTACAGTCTTGTCCTCTCTTAGTGAATGAAACAAACTGAAAAGAAGCCTGAAAGCTCATTGAACTGGCCTTCTTTCCTCCACGCTTTGTAACATATTCAGTCTTCAAAGGAATTTAGAAGGAACAAACCCCCAAAGGAACATAGAAGGCACAAATCCTATGCACTCAGATTTATGTAGCAAGTAATAATTGTTCATCCTCAGAGGGAATAATCCAAGTGATCCATAATTTGAAGTCCAGATAAAATTATCAAATTAAATTAGAAAATAAAATTCTTTAAAACATGACTAGAACAGGTAAACTAAACTGAGCAATATAAACCAAATCACGATTTAAGTTTTAACAAAATACATCTAAATTGACCAGATTCAGGAAACTGAAATTACAGTATTGCATCAACAAAGAGAGGGTATTATAAACCTAATAATTTCTTTTTTTCAAGGGCTGACCGTGAGCGTCCAACCAAAAAAAAAACTGGTATTGATATAAATGCTGGGACATCAAAGAAAATAGCATATTTTCTAATTTCTTTGAAATGATCTTCACTTCTAGTATGATATCCAGAGGGAAAATTCATTCTGTTGAGTCTTTTCCAATATAAAATCTAGTATCAATGCATAATAAATATGAAACAGCATTCATTAGGTTTAAAACTGACAAAACTATACTCATTGTCATGTAAGATGAAAACTGGAGGAGAAATGTCATGCATCAAAAGACTGATCTTGTGAAAACCTTTTCCATACACAACTACCATATGTGAAAAAGTGGGGAAACTTCATCAACATATTTTCACACTTTGTTAAGTACAGTTCATTCCTAAAGTGCTTCATATCAGTAAACAGAATAATTGTATCAGTAGGAGAAAAATGTAAATCTGAAGAAAAAATACATGTCCCTACTGTAAACGTTGCTTCGATGTTATGAACACTACATGTTGTTCTAGAAAATCAGTTCCATCTTTCTAGCATACACAACAAAAAATAAAATTCATGTTCCAGGATTCCTAAGAGGACAATACTGACATTAGAAAATCTATGGCAGACGGAGCAAACTAAGCCAATAGAGCACTCTTTAATAACTCTAGATTATTTTATTCCTCTTAAATTAGGTGTATCTAGGTCAGCAGACCTAGAAGAGCAGATTCTGTCTTATTCCGCAAGGTCCTGAATAGGCACGTTCTAAAACAGCACTCAAAATTGGAAACTGTTGGAGAGAATACATGTGGTTAACTCATGGTAGTATCTGTGGCAACAGAGGATTGGAGTCTAAAGCACCTCAGCCAGCTGACTTTCACACATGAAGAGATAACAGTGGAAGAATCGAAAGGAAAGGCAGAACTGGGGCTTGCTCTGCTGTTTGAGATTTAAAACAAACAGCTTTGTGGGTGTCCAGCAATCCTGTTAGCGCTGTATTGAAAAGCTACAGTGTGGGCACTAATCTTTAGGCTAGAAAATCTGGCTCAGTATTTCTTGTGTATGTTTCAGCCTCTGTGGCCTCTGCAATGCATAACAGTAGTCAAAGAGATATTGGTATTCTTGTCTAAATATTGTGAAACTGAAAACTGTCTTTGTATTAATTCAAAAGGGAAATTTAATCTCCTTAACTCCCTACAGTAAATTTTGTCCATACTTTATTATCTGTAGATCAGTTTCATAGCGACAGGGAATGTCTAATATGTAAACTGAAGACATTATACATCAGAAATCTGTGTTTAAATATCACAACATTTCAAGTTAAAGTGCATTCAAATTTATGATATGTTTATTTATACTCTCTGTTGAAAAGACATACGAACTGTGCAATGTCAAGGAAAGTAAAGAATGCTCTATATATTTATGTTCTTTCAAAGCACACACCGAAACACATTTTTAGAGAAAAAAATAGTCTTCCTCAGTATCCGCACTTACTTTCAATATCCCAAAGTTTACAAAATGTTTAAGGTATTAATATACAAAAAACATTTTCTCCTATAAAGTATTTTAAAAGCTCAAATCAATATTTTAAATGTTAAACTATCATTGATAACTCATGAAAATGAGAACTGCAAGTTTCATAAACAAATATAATTGCTATTCAGTTTTAATAGGTGATTTTTATATTTAAGTAACTGTATGAATATTAGAAAAGGTAGAAAAAAAATTGCTGAGAGTGGTTATTCTCATATAAATCAGACAATAGTAAGAATCTGGAAAAAAAATAAGACTGTCCATCAGTATGAAATTATAGACAGGGATTCTAGGTCATCCAGTTTCAATTGTAGAGTAACTATGGAACATTACCATTCCTTTTAATACAGCTAGAGTGACATTTGAAGGT
Organism: Promerops cafer; assembly: GCA_013398275.1. Lineage (NCBI taxonomy): Eukaryota > Metazoa > Chordata > Aves > Passeriformes > Nectariniidae > Promerops > Promerops cafer. The sequence continues at coordinate 908,495 of VZSE01002642.1, read as the reverse complement.
AGTTTCAACTTTTGGCTTCCTCTCTCCTAAAAATTATGTGTCTGAACATCATTCAAAGGATTGCAAATGTGCTTTTAAAATTTCTCTCTAATGCATGTCGAAGTTACATAGGTCAGACATCCACTAAGTTAAATCTGCTGAGTACATTTGATTGCTAGAGAGCTCTACTAGTCAAGAAGAAATTACACTATAGTTAAAATCATAGAGTTCTTTAAATGCTAGGCAGTTAACACTGGCATCAACAGGCAAAGCTTTTTCCAGATAACTGGAAGACTAAGTAGAACTTAACTGGAGAGAAAACATCAAGAGAATGAAAGAAATGAGAAGAGTTGACCTCTTCCTGTTTCTTTTACAAGAAAATAGATAACCTAAATTCTAGTTCAGATACAACTCTTGAACTTGATAGGGTTTGGCCCCAAGACCAAACTCCCACTTTTAAGTACTTAATATTTCCAATTCACAGCATTTTTCCAAGCCTTTTGCAAGATACTGTAATTTAGATGGTTTGCATGACCTCCTAAACTTAAGCAACATAGTTTCAACCTTGCTTATTTTAGAAACCACCACAGTGTTTCTGGACCTGTTCCAAGTCTCCAGGCCAACTAGTCAGTCATCTGTCATCTTCAATACTGTGTCTCATACCTGTCAAAAAGAGATGCAAGAAGGAAAGTTTTTCTACATTGATTTTGAATTTTACCTCAAAATGACAGAAGTAAGTAATTAATATGATTATTTCCAAACATTTCTGTGGATAATGAATTACAATATTGATAATCATTAACAAATAATTAATTGCAGTTAATTATCATAATTTATGTGAATTTATGTTCACAAGGCCTCTGCTTACATTGGCTTTACTGCTACCTTGACTGGTGTTTGTTGCTAGAAAGGTTGAGGTCAGCTCAAGTGGAAAGCTTCCAAGAAAAAGCTAGATGGTACAAGAAATAGTACTAGTGATTTAGTAGGCAATATTTTCTCCTCTGATTCAACACTGAATCAGTGTGTCTGCTTTTAAGGGGCACTCTGCAGTTATAAGGATGATATTTCAGATGAAAAATTAGTTCTAAGAACTTTTCCTCACTATTTCTGGCCAAACAAAGTACAATTGCATGTATTTGTCTTGTCTTCCTTACAAAGTCATATCCTGCAGAGTTACATTTTATTGTACATTTCTTTATATATTTCATTTCAATAAAGGTGGTGAGGAGGGGGTTTGGAGATTTTTTTTGCCTTTCACTTTATGGCTGAAACCACAGAGTATCCACTGGGCAAAGTAACTCTGCGCCTTGAAAAAGCTTTCATGTTCTATATCCTTCTCATGGATGATATTTTTCTAATATAATTTTTACTGCCATAGGGGTATTGTAAAATACAGGAACAATGTTCTTAGGGACAATGCAGAATCCCTACCATTTCAAGCTTTAGAGAACAGCCTAGAGAGACTCATGTCGGAGACAACAGCAGTGCACCTGATCCTATTTCAATACAGAGTTGGATTGAATAGTAAATGATTTCTGATGTCCTTTCAAGCCCTACCTATGTCTTACTTATCAGAGTTGATTAGAACTCATTAAGTACTTTAATTAAAGTTGCCTTCATCCATGAAAAGTGTCAATAAAAGTACAAATAAAATAAATACAATAAATAAAATAAAATATCAAAGTGACTGGCCATCAAGTGTTTCAAAGGGCAAAAGCCCAAAATTAAACAAAGTGGAATTGCAGAGGCTTTCAAGTAATTCCATACAGGCATGTCACTGAGTTGATCTTTGACCCAGAAACACTGCTGACTTACAGTACAATATAAACACATTGACCGTCTACATAGTCACACTTTCTTTTCTTCCTGAGCAATAATTGCACTTTCTGTCTGCAGTACTCCCTTAACATTTATCAAAACACCACAGGAAATATGGAACACAATATCACAGCATCAGCCCTCAGGAATAAGGCTGATGCTGACAACAATACCCACATAATCTACTTAAAATACAATAGAGTTCAATACTAATATTTCATTTGCAAATAAACAGTCAAATAGGCCTTCAAAATGTGTGTCTCCCTTCAAAAATGAATGAAAACAATGCAATGGAACACAAATGGTTACATGTGCAAAAAATATTCCCACTTTCTAATTTATTTTTAAGGTTGATATATATTTTGCCAAACTAAACAGTATCACTTACTTGACTTCTTACTTTAAGTTGTGGAGGTTCATTAATTGGATAGTTTTTCTAAATATATTTTATTGATCTGGTGAAAATGATTTCTCTACTAAAAAAAATTGGGACAAGAAAATATCTGGGACAACATCAAAACTAGACATCAATCAAAATTTTTCTAATAAATAACATGGCAAGTGGCCAAATTCCCAACCAATGTAGAAGAGCTCAGTTTCATGAAAATGAGCTCAACCAACCCATGGAATTATTTAGTGGAGTTTCCCTAATATTTCAACAGGCAGAAAAAGGGATTAAAAAATGGAGGGGAAAAACAGATATGAATGTATGTATGCATGTAATATATTGTGGTGAGTTGACCCTGGTTCCCACCCTTTGGGTCCCACCAAAGCCACTCTCCTCCTCAACTGAACAGGGAAGAAAATTATGAATGAAGGCTCGTGGGTCAAGATAAGAGCAGGGAGAATTACCAATAACCATTGCAGGCAAAACACTCTCGACTTGGGAGAAATAATTGAATATATTACCAATCAAATCAGAGTAGAACACTGAGAAATAAAATATCTTAAAATACCTTTTATACTCACATAAGCAGTGAAAGACTTTGTCTATGTTTCAGCTGAACTTGCCTTTACTTTTTTTTTGTCTTCAAATGATATTCTGCAGAAATACTTTACATTCAGAAAATGAATAGGGAAAATAAACACCTGATTTTTTGGAGGAAATTAGTAAGGTAGTAACTATAATATCCAATAAAAATTAATTGATACAGTTTTATATACCAGAAAGTCATATTGCATATATAGACTAAGCAATACTTTCTAAATTATCTTTTTTTTTTTAAGAGTAGATCATAAAAGACTGCTTATGATTAGAAATAAGAGACAGATTAAATTAATTGAATACATTTCCTATCTTAAATTATTCACTGAGATATAGGGATGTCAAGACTTCTAGCGACTGCCAACAAATAAGGATAGGATTAATCTGCCTTGGATTCTAGTCACCCACTAGGCAATACATGCTTGAGCTAATCACTCCAGGGTTTTTCATTGTCTGTGGAGAAGGATCAGTATCTACAGAGACCTGTCATTTCCCCTTAGGCATTTAAAAGAGGACAATGAGTCATCCTTAGCTTGTTTCAATCTATTGTCTCAAAAACGATAGGTAGAGACCTGTAAGCTTTATATACCTCAACCTAGGGCAGAAAAAATGATAGAACAAGTTGAGGGGTAAGGAGAAAAAGTCTATCTTAATAACAAAGATGGTTGAGATTTTGTGTTTTTTAAAACAGCATACTTGGGCCCTGTCAGAAGGAAAAGGCTTGTTCATAATTTCCTACCTAGTTACAGTTCTCCTTGGGCTATAATCTGTCAAATGGATTTGTAGACACTGTGACCCAAATAAAATATATCTGAAAATGTCATGATTTTATTTTTTAGGCAGAAATTCAAGTGAATTTGTACTCAATATATTCTTCACTTTAATTGCTTTAAGCTTTTTTTATATGCCAAATCCTGCAGGTCTTATTTAGTCCATATCCAGATATCTTCTTTTGAAGTCAAAAATTTGGCAAAATATGTAGAGCCTGAAGAGATGCAATAAATACTCCCAGATATTTTTAAAAATGAAGATGCCAATTGGATCTGTGCTCTCTCACCATTTCAAAGGGACCATCAGTAGGAGTTGTAAAAGGCTTGGTTCTCCTGAAACATTAGGCTTTCTACTGAAAGCCAAATGTCCTGTTTGTGAAAAACCCAGGAATGCAATCCTATTCCTATTTTCATGTCACAGTGGCCTTCTCAGAAGTTATATTTGAATTCTTATATTTCTGATTCAGGTTACTGAAGAGTGAGTTCTGGAATTCCTCTGAATATCTTTACCACTAATGAAACCTTGGAAGAGCTGTCAGATATATCACCGACTTTTACTTTCTATTTTATCCAAGTTACAATTTTTAATATTCTGGCAACAATAGATGTTTATAATCCAGAGAAATGTCTACAACTGTAAGAGAATTATAAGTTTTCATTTTATAAGTTTTATGGAAAAAATAGGAGGAAAAAAATGCTATTCTTTAATTCACATAGGATTTTCTCCAGAACCTCCCAGTCAAATGAAAGACATTGAGTCACTTCAGTATCTGCCTCTGGAAAAGATAAGTTTGTCTTGGTGGTTTACATGTACCTGGAATACTGCCTATTTGTCCTTGAGAAATGTTTGACTTCTTTTATTGAGCTTTGAGAAACATTAAATCTTATGGTGCTATAAGCATTCTATCGTTACTTTGACTGTGTAATTTATTCCATCTAATCAGTAAACCACAAATGTTCTTCACTTTTACATCCTTTTTTTTTATCATGCTCTAACACCTCAGCATTACTTTAAAAATAAAATTTAAAAAATTCATCTTCATCTCAGCCCTTGTTTTTAAACCCTCCCTCTCAAATGTTCTGCACACTGCTTTCTTTGCCATCTGCTTTGCTTCTTCCCAGTCTGAAAGAAGTTCATCCATATTTTAGCCACTTCTGATGGCTAAAGCTTAGTTGTTGACTGCTCTCCAAGTTGCTCACAAACCTTACTCCCCAATTTTATATTTTTCTGATTGTGACAAAAGAAATTTCTCTAATCTAGAGGTGGCAATACAAAGGCAGGGATCATGTAACATTCACAAGAATAGTTTCACAGCCTTTGTTAATTTATGAATAAGTAATTATAGCAGAGCTGGCTTAACTTTCATACTAAAAAAATGTTTTGGTTTTTTGATGTTTGTTTTTTTTCTACATTAATTGCATTGGATTGGCTGATGAAGCAATTTATAACCCAAATCTCTGCTTTTTCAGCTAATAAAACTCTAATGGAAGATACTGCTTTTTCTGGCTCACTCAGCCTTTGAAATTCATTAATGTCTTTGAAAAGTGAGTTTTCTTGTTTATTCACAGAACTATTTTGACCATGTTCTAGAAAGTAAAGTAAGAAAAGAAAGTACCAAGTCTTTTAAAAATGTCCACATATCTCAGATCATTTATTCAATTTACTTGCCTGTATCCTATCTCTTTACCAATCTGACTTCTTTGGCAGCAGGAGAAAAAAAAATGTTACATTAAAATAGTATATATCAGCTTATTTAAACAACAATATTTAAATAATGAAATTGAAATCCAGATTTTAAAAGCTCTAAAACATGAAATATAATGCAGAAGGCTGTTATCATTGGCCAAAAAAAAATTGAGGGGCTCTCCATTATAAGCCAAGAGCTAAGAGGTGGTTACAGGCGATGTTTATTATTTCACTAATATCCCACTAAATTACTCAGAAAATTGTTGGGTACTAAATGTGTGCCCAGTACATAAGGCACTGTAATTGCTATCTTCTTAAGCTATTTTGAGAAAAGGAGGTATGAGATTTATGGAACCCTGCTAGACATTTCTAATTGTCTTCAAGGTTGTTCTAATATGTTGAAAATCATTTAAATAAAGCTATCTAATCAGGTCATCATCCCATTTTTAGTGATGTGGCGCAAGAGACACAGCTCAGTAGTTGAGGTCTAAACCCTTTAGAGGAGAATTTTAGAAAATAGCATCAGACATCGTTCATTCATTTAGTTAAGCTAAATTTATTGTTTTTGTTTAGACCACTACAAGTAGTACATGGAAATTATTTTTTTAAATTATAACGGCATTTGTAATTTTCTTTGTGCAAACTGCATGGTGTTCACATGGTATTTAAAACCACAAATATTTTGAATACTGCTAATTAAATTATCTGACAATCTGGATTAATTATTATTTATTTGATATGTAGAATGAATTAAATACAGTAGCCAATAACACATCCCCTACTGCTTTATCTACACCGTGGTAATATGCACAGTGGTTCATCTACCTGTATGTCTGCAGTATTATGACATAATGACATGTGGTTAGAACTAATTGATTGTTTAAAATATTTAATTTATACATAGAATAAAATGAGGTAAGAGTGCTTTGTCTGCTATTGCCATTCATCTGAACCAACTTTTTTTCATTGCCTCTATCTGTTAGCTTACAATTGGCACAACAGTTCAGTTTTTTGGCATGTTTTCATTTTCAGAACTGTGTTTGAGTTATATATATGCATATTTTCAATAAAATGAAAGGTAGTTCATGAACAATAGCATTGCATAGCAAACTACATGTTCTGTTGAACTCAAGTAATCTCAATTCTGAGCATCTGCCAGGATTAGTCTTTGAAATCACATCATGTTGTCTCTTGTGCACTTACAGTATAATAACTTGCCATAAAGTAAAACCTGCAGCTCAGAAACGTAAAAGCCCTTACAGTTTAAACTGGTCCATGGATAACTCATTTAGATTATACTGATGTCATTTTCAAGAGTGCCTGATTTGATCCAAAGCTAGATTTATTTCTCAGACTCTGATTTTCCTGAAACACATAGACGGTAATAGGTAATTATTTTGGGGAAATAAAATTGCTTCCTTAGTGTAAATACATGTACTTCCAGTAAATTACATTCCAGTATAAAAAATGTTACTTCACTCTTGAAGGAAGCTGTTCAAGCATTACTTATTCATCTCAAGACAATCACAGGTATTTTAATGTAGGCACTTCTTAAAAGACTAGAGTAAGACATAAAAAGAGAAGTCACCTCCAGGAAAACCACAAGGCCCTTTCAGCTGGGCAAACCCAAGGGAGAAGTAAATCTGTGCATACCTGACTGAAATGAATGGGAAAGACTGAGAATAAAAAAATTAATGAGACTGAGGGCTTGCAGTTCATCAGTCACCAGCATTTAAATGTATGCAAGATACAGGTAAAGCACTTGCTGGAGAGTCCATTTGAATAAGAATTGTGCACAGGTCTCATTGAGTCAGAACTGGTGCTTAGTAGATTAAATATGTGTTTGCATAACAAGACAATAAGAAAGAGAAAAATTGCTATCTGGACTTTTATGAATATAAGAAATTCCACTATAAAGGTATATAACTATTAGATGACTGAAGAAAACTGTAAGCTGGTTGAATGGTCCATGATTGAAGGGTATGGCAAGACAGAAGACTTGTGATAGAATCACAAAATTGTTTGGATTAGAAGAAATATATGAAGATCATCTAGTGTAACCCTCCTGGATACAGGCAGGGACATCTTTTACTAGATTAGGTTATTCAAATCCTCATCCAGCCTGACCTTGTGCACTTCCAGGGATGGAGCATCCACAGCTTCTCTGGTCTCACTACTCTTCTCATAAAAAAATCTTCCTTGTGTCCAATCTAAACCTACCGTCTTCAGTTTATAACTGTTGCCCCTCATTCTATCACTAGAGGCCTTGGTAAAAAATCTTTCTCCATCTGTTTTATACACTGCCTTTTATACACTGAAAGCCCTTAAGGTATCTCCTGTAATCCAGACTGAATAACCCAACTCAATCTCTCCACCAAAGACTGGTAGTTGCTCATCAAGACGATGGTATACATCAAAGTTTAAGAAAGATGGACACAATTCCTTACCTGAGAGTTGATGCAGTTTCTTAAGACCGTGTTAGGAAGGTAACCATTTTTACATAGGAACCCATGAGAGGGAAACCAGTCACACCAGTCGCTAGTGCCAGCTTGTGGCAGACGACACACTCTTTGTCTGGTGTGTCGGGGAGAGAACATTGTTCTCATACTAGGGAATCTGGCAACATAGTGGTGAAGTCTACAGCAAAGTGACTGTCTTCTTCACTGAACTTTTAACTCTGAGAGTAGATAAGGTGATGAGGTCCAAGCAAAGCCAGGCACCTGCTGTGGTGGGTCACAGTGGCAATAACAGCCATTCACTAGGTACAAAGAAGGAAAGAACAAATTATGACCTGCAAAATATTTTCTGCCAAATGTGTCCCAGATGAATAAATAAAGTTGTGTCCCAATTTAAGTGCATGCTTGGCAGAAGAGTGAACCAGTAGAAACTACAGTCTCCTCACTTCACAATTTTTCACTCAGCCTCATTTCAAAGAGATATTTTCTCCAAATATGAATACAGTGTATTTTCACACTAATTTTCTTTTATCTTGTATAGCATTTAGCGCCTGTCTAGGATTTTAAAGCTCACATTATTTATAATTTATTCTGCTAGCAAATAATAGTCAATAAAACAGATTTTTTGGTAGCTGACTGGCCATTTGAACATTTCTTTACAATCAATAAAATGGGAAATAGACCTCAGATTCACCAGCAATAACTGTGTTCAACAAATGCAAAAGAAGGAATGAGTCTGCAAAACAAATGTGGAAGGGAAGGGGAAGGGGAAAGGAAGGGGAAGGGGAAGGAGAACTGCAATAATTCATACCAACTTTCTTTCCTGTGCATCAGATTCAAACAAAATCAGTGTGTAACTGGTATTACAGAATACTATTTTTTCTCTGCATTTACTTTCTCCTTACCCGAAGTCAAACAAAACTTTTCAAAACAATAAAGAAATTTCAGTTATATTTGCAATAGTGTGTTGACTAGACACTTGACCCCGTGTGGACAGTTTTATTAATCACAGTAGCAAGGAACAATATCACTGAGCTATTTAAAATATTAATAAATTTCCCTTAAATTTATATAAATTTGATTGATAGAAACTCAACAAATCATGGCAGGAGTTACTGATGAAATCTCAAATAGGTTTTATTATCACAAGCCCTTTTAGCTATTGTTCTTACATGCAAGGTAAGAAGATTAATGCAGTGAATATGGGAAATGTTTGAAAGCTGTCGATCACAAATTCTGCCCTAAAGTATATATTAGAGGGGTTGACAGAAACCATGTATTCTGCTGAGATTCTGGCAGAATTGTTGCTGTTACTCTCCTGTTCTGATCACAGTTCCACTCAACACTACTTGCACTGCTCCATGACGTAATAATAAATAAGAAAGACCTCGGGTCTTAAGATCCAGTGTGTATTTTCCTTCAATTCCAATGGGTTGGTTTGATTATACATTTTGGGAAACAGTTTGGAAAACAAGCTTCAGGAGTAAAGATTTCAACTTGAACTACTTGTGTACTTTGGAAACTGAGGCACAAAGAGAGCATGACCCTGAACTGTGATCACTCAGAAAATGGGTAGAAAAGGTTAAACCTCTTCATCACTTGCTTACTCAGACTCCCCTTCAGTAATTTCCAAATAATAAAATCAAGGCAGCTTCTCTTCCTTCTCAAGGAAGGAAACTTCTCTTTCCTATTTTTGCACAACACATAGAAGGGCACCTGTGCCTCAGAGATGCTATCTCAATACGAGTAATGAATGATAATAAAGGCAATGAAATTGGGGGAGCATACTCAAATATGAAGAAAACTAAGCATTATGTGTGGTATCTAACATCATATCCTTCCTCTAACTAAATTACTCCAAAAGATGTCTCAGTATATAGCTTACAGAATATGCACAGAGTGACATAAAAGCCACTGAAATACTGGGGCAAATAACAGTGTATAGCATATTTCATCCATTAGGATCATTATTGAAGAGTTTTAAGCAACTTCATTTCAGTAGGTATTACCCCTGTTTTGAATAGGTACATTTGTGTAATAGTTTTTTCCATCTACAGGTTAAATACAGATGAACCAAAAGACTTCAATATAAAAGAACTTTGACATACTAACCTATCTAAAGTGAGGTTTCATTAAATACATGAAAAAAAAAAAAAAACAACAACTAAAATATATTAAGCTGACTAAAACACAAAAACCAAAAAGAAACTTAGCTTTTCTATTCTGACTCCATAAGTGACAGCTCTTTCTCCACTAAATCTTAGAGAAAAAATGAGAATTTACAAGTATGCAATTCATACCTTTATATTGATCCTCTGAGGTCAATTCACATGGTTAATTACCCTCTTCTAGTTTGAAAGATCACTTCAAATATGGTTTGGAGTTGTTTTTGAATGAGGGGGGAAACTTCTGGATTTTGTCCATGGAGTTGAAATTTTATAGAGGCTTTAGTTATGTCAAAGGGTTTAAATATTTGCACAGTGCAAAAGGAACATATCCTATTTATCTTTGGTGCCTTTGTTTCATAATAATGAAGGAGAATGTGACTAAATACATATCCAAAGGTTGAAACTACAAAAGTGAAGTGAGAAAGACAGCAAGGTTCGGAATATATGTGGAAAACAAGTAACTATTATACCAAGGTAAACAGCTAACTCATAATGAGCTGTGAAAATTAAAAAGCTTTGAGAAAGATTATTCCAAGGAACCAATCCATGATCCAATGAAGAACTTAAAATGTCATTTTGGCCCCTTTTAACAGTTTTTTTTTTTCCATTGAATATAGTGAACTCACAGCTTCACTCCCTCACACACAATAAAAAAAAAGAAAAAAAAAAAAACTTGGAATAATTCCCCCACAAAGACATAAGAACAATGTTTTTCCTGTTTTAATGTGAAAATAGTTAATTCTGTATTCAGTACTTAAAGATTCTTTTACATTAGCTGAATTCCTACAACCATGTAACTTTCAGTGCAAGTAGCTAAAAGACTTATGCAATGTTGCATATAGAAGCTTTCTTCAGTTAATTACATTCCTAATATCACTTGGGTGAGGAGCAGAGGAAAGAAAAGAAGGTGAGGAAAAGGAACGTTTTCCCCACAGTAGACCTGCCTTTACTGGGAAAAAGTTTCAAAGCTGTTTTTAAATCTGTATTTACAGAAGTAGGTTTCTCTATAGTTTCCAAATCTTTATGTTGAAATAGGTTGTTACGCAGTGCCTGAATATCATTATTCTGGAATAGCATTAGCAAAATCTTTTCCCTGCTATCCCAGATGAAACAACTTTCCTATATCAAAATGATCCTTTTGAATGGAAACTGTGGCTATTTTTACATACTTTTTTTAGCAGTTAGATTGTATCTTGGTGTAATCAGCCTTGATGTAAATCTAGTCTACCTCTCAAAGGACAGTGTTATACTGAATAAAAAATTGTATAGACTCTGTTTTCCCATACACAGTTTTAAAAATAATGGTAAAGAAAATTATACAGAACTGTGCTGTTCAAGCAGACTTCTAATGAATCCAGGTGATTGATAGAATTTTCTATAAACAAACAGCCACACAGAAGCCATAAAATGGAAAGGAGGATTCATAGAATAACATTATGCTAATCCCAAGAAACTAATTCTAGTGATGTACTACAACAGCCGCTGTGTACGTTCCATTCACCCAAAACAAGAAAATATACTGCAGAGACCACTCAAAAGTTTAGTGCTACCTTGCTGTGCTTTACTGCAAATCAATGTAATATGCATTTCTAGTGGCAATATTAGCATTTTGTTGGCAGTTGTATAGGTTCACCAGGGTTGTGGTTTAACTCCAACCAGCAACTCAGGTCCATGCAGCTACTCACTCACTTCTCCATGGTGGGATGGGGGACAGAACCAGAAGGGTAAAAGTTAGAAAACTTGTGGGTTGAGATAAAGACAGTTTAATAGCGAAAGCAAAAGCAGCACATGCAAGCAAAGCAAAACAAGGAATTTATTCACCACTTCATGGGCAGGCAGGTGTTCAGTCATCTTCGGGAAAGCAGGGCTACATCATGTGTAATAATGACTTGGGAATAAAAAGTGCCATCCCTCCCCTTCCTACCTTCCTCTTCCTCCCCCAGCTTTATATGCTGAGCATGACACTATAAACATCCCTTTGGCCAGTTGGGGTCTGTCTGTCTCTCCTGGCTGTGTCCCCCGTCAACTTCTTGTCCACCCCCAGACTACTTGCTGGTTGTGTGGAGTAAGGGGCAGAAAAAGCCTTGGCTCTGTGTAAGCACTGCTCAGCAATACCTAAAACATCCCTCTGTCATCAACTCTGTTTTCAGCACAAATCCAAAACAGAGGTACTCTGAAGAAAATTAACTCTATCCCAGCCAAAACTAGTACATCCAGTTTGCAAAAGAGAGGAGCAAACAGTTTTTCTTAATTCATGGGGGGTAATATGGTACATTTCTTGCTTCATCTAAAATTTCTAATCCTAGTGGAACTTTTTTACAGCAACATTATACAAAACAATCCATGACTGCATTTTCTTTGTGAGCACAATGTCCTTCACTCTCCTCTATTTGTCTTTCTCAGAATATTACTTTTCTTCTCACTTCCTTTCCATCTACCAGTCATTACTGAAAACTTTTGAGCTTTAGAAAATGGCCACATTCTAATTTCAAAACTTATCAAAAAAGAAATAGACACAGCCTTTGCAAAAAGCTTCAGAATATATGTAATTTTTGTAAATCGCCATTATGTATGCAATTTGATTAGAATGCTCATGCTGGTCTTAAACACATCTATAATGCCGCAACAATTATGTGGGTTTTAGTGTTATAGTGTAATAGCATATGTTTTTAAATTGGTTAGACATTTTAACTATCACTCTCTGCTCTTCTCTAACAGCACTTGTTGTGGAGATGTGTGATTGACACAACCAGCAGTGACATATGACAGCAGAGAATGTGGGCCTGGAGGAGTGGGGGAACAAACAACAGCTACTTGTCAAAATTACATGATCAAAGTAGCCAGAGATTTCAGCGACTTCTGTTAAAAGAAAATAAACAGAAAAGAAAAAAATGCACAGACACACAGAGGTCTGCAGTTAGAATTTGCATATGTAAAATGTAACAGAGGGAAAAATTGTTTTTAATGTCTTGTTTCTCTACAGTCCTATGTGGTAGAAAAAATTGCTTATGAGGTACATATCTCTGTAGTTTATGCAATTATGAAACTGAACATCTTAATTATTAATGATCCCTTATTCCTCCACATCTGTGAAACATCTGTATCCTTTTATGTTATCAGAGACTAATAAAAGAAACCAAGCAAATTCTTCAGATAAAATTATTTGGTCAATATCATATAAAATAGCATTAAGGTGTTTTGAGTTTTGTTAATAGCAATAAAACACTATGTATAATGTATTAAAAAAAAATTAAAACATGGCATAGTTTTTAAGGCTTGACAACCTATCATATTAGAAAGTACAGAAACTATGAGGACTGCTTAATGGATATAATTACAGAAACAAGTAACAAGTATAGTCCAAGGGATTATTCCCCAGCTGTGGCCATGTAACAAGTAATGCTAATTACATATTAATAGGTTTTAATAATTAAAATTGACTTCTAGCATCAACTGACCTTGCATGCAATACAGTATACAGAGATTCTTGTTCTCTATGTAACACTGGGTTTCCTTACATTCAATTGAAACTCTTCAAGGATGAAGAGGTTGCACCCAAAGATACTACAATAATTAACTGCAGTATGCATTCAGCTTACAAGTAGCGGCCCTTGATCTGCTTTCATATTTTACGGAAATCTTTAATAAATTAAATCCTTTCTTTAGGTGACTTTAAAAGGTGCATTAGATGACTTCCTGACCTCCCTTTAATATGATGAATAAGATTCAGTCTACAACAAAGATGCCATTTATAGAGGTTATTTATAAGAGCATGTAGGGACAGGACAGGGGACAATGGCTCACTGAAAGAGGGTAGGTTTAGATTAGAGATTAGGAAGACATTCTTTACTGTGAAGGTGGTGAGACACTGGAACAGGCTGACCAGAGAAGCTGTGGATGCCCCATTCCTGGAAGTGCTCAAGGTCATGCTGGATGGAGCTCTGAATAACTCCAGCCTAGTGAAAGGTGTCTGTCTGTGGCTGAGAGGATGGAACTAGATAATCTTTAAGGTCTCTTCGATCCCAAGCCTTCTATGATTCAGTGATTCTCAAATCTCTCTGTAAGACACATTTTTCAGTTTCTGAAATACCATGAAACCTCCCCTACAGAGTGGGAGGGCTTAACTTATGTCTACTATTTTCAATGCTTGTACATGAAGCGGCAGTCTGGCATGCTTTTATATCTGAGATAAACAGGGTCTCTAAAGGTCCCGTTCACCTTTCTAAGACTCATGTTTTGCTATAGATGTTTCTAATAGAAATCTGCTTAGATTTACTTGAAGTTAGTAAAATCAGTCTCAAAATACATATATCTTGGTTCAGACAACATAGATGACCAAAAACTTGTTAAAAATTCTTGACTGGGTTTTTATCCATATAAACAGCAAAACTGTTACTGCTATGACTCTTCAGTCTGAGCAAATTGTAAGGACTTAAAGAGCACAACTGACTGTCTCAAATATTGTCAAGGCCACAGAAGGTACTTCCCTTGCTAATTCCAGGCCTGGTGGAGGTGAGGATGAAAAACCTACTCCAAAATTCTCTTTGCTTTTAAGTACCACAAAAGCACTGAGTTATTAATCCTTGTCAAGGTTATTCAGAAACACACAACTCAGGGCAACTGAGTTTTTCAGTGTACTTTTGGGTTAGTTTGTGTCTAGATTTCACTTATTTTCCTTTTGGTTTTGTGTGTGTTTGGGGTTTTGTTTGTTTGTTTTTAGGTTTTTTGTTTGTTTGTTTTTGTTTATTTGGTTTTGCTTTTGTTTTTTTTCCCACACCTTAAAGGATACATCCATCCGCTTCCCAAAAGATTTTGAGAACTAGAACAGTAATAGCCCAAAACTATTCATGACCTTCCTTTAAACTCATAAAATGGTAACAAGAACGCAATTATGTGTCAAGCAAACTCTATTTCAAATTACACAAAGTATGGATAGTCAAAATGGCTTAATAATTTCTAGTTTCTAATTTCTTGTATTAAGCTTAACTGTATTGGCAAAATATTCATATCAAAACACTTATGCTAATGAAAAAATTAGTTCCAAGCCTTTGATTTTTATAGCATAATTGCTAAATGAGAAAAAACGTGGAATTCACATATAAGTCAGTTAAAGCATGAAGGACTCAATGTTCTTAAATTAGAGGATGATAGCAATAATACCTTTCCTTTTTATAGCATCTTTCATCTTGGAATATCAAGAGGTGTAACAAATATTACTTCCTTCAAAATATTACAGATTCCTTCATGCAGTAAACTTGCAGATAAGAAGTCACTATATTGACATTAAAGGTATCAAAAATCTTGACATGAAGGCAAATCCAATAAGTAAATGAGGTTCCCCCCGTTTTCTTAGAGTAGTTCTTACATCAGAAGCCTGCAGAAAGTTCTCTAAAGTGCTTTTGATATGACTAGGACCATAGCCACATGTAACACTGAGAATAGACTTTAATTGCAGGTTTAATTTTCATCAATCATATGTAGAATGATTACTTTATACACAGGAAAGAAATATGCTACAAATATAAGTTAAACATTTGGTCCCAGGAAACTGTTAAATTTAGTTAACTACAAAAAACATTTACGATCTATTGCAGATATTTAAATCTGAATAGATTCCATTTAAAAGAATGATATAACTCTACACTTGCATTGGTCTTGCCATGTATTATTCATATTTTTCATCCTTTTCCATTTGCAAGTACACTGTTAGCAACTTTCATATATTTACATGCAGCAGAACAATATCAAATTCACTTGCAACTCTTAAATGTTATCAGTGATGCTTTTGGAAGGAACAAAAGGGTAATTTGTATAAAGGGTAATATCTCCCTCGATGTTGTTTTATGACATGTCATGACCTAACTGAAAACCATAATTATCTTTATGGAATAACTGTAATCTTTTGATTAATAGGCTTTCATGAGTTGAAACTGCCTGATGTTTGGACTCACATTTTGATCTTTTTTTCAGAAAAATAAATCATTCATAATTCTACTGAGTCCAAAGGATCAAAAATAGTTTAAATTCAGTATACTAGGTATCAGAATAGAAATAATCTTTCTTGAAATTCCTAAATGGCCTTCTTTCATTGTTTGTCTTTGAAAATGAAGAAAAATCTTTCAAGAAAAGAAGTCTATTATCACTTGACTACAGAAACAACTTGAGCTTGCAAATTAGAGTATGAATGTTTATCAACAAATCTAAAGAATGGGTTTCATGCTGTTTCTTTGATTGGTGAAGTTATGTACCAAGAGGGCTTCTGGTTTTGTTTTGGCTTGCTTTTTTTTCAGGAAAAGGTCACTAATAAATGCGGTCAGTGCATTCTGTACTTGATCTCTTGGCACGCACCCTCACTAGCTGAAGTGAAAAAAAAGGCTAATGATTCTAGAAATCTTGAATTACTGTCATTCCACACTCTTCTCATTCTCCTAGAAATGGGAACTTAAAGCTCTAATGACAAATTCCAGACATGGTAATAAAAGCAGTCTGACTCATAGTGGAAATGTGTTGTCTTCAAACAAAAATTTCAAATCCATTGTGCACACCTTACCTCCTGGAAATCCCATCCTGTAATCAGGGAAATATGCAGAGCCAGCTGTTAAGGGACAGTGTAGGCATCTATTAATTATATTCTTTCTTTTGTGGCTGCACTTGGAATTCTTCTAGTAGGCTGTGAAATTCTTATATGCATACAGCTTCTGTGTTCACAAAATACAAACAGCACACATAAACAGCAAAGAACATAGTTTCTTATACTTAGAATAAAACAATACTTTAATGAAACAAAACATAAATAGTAATATATTTTATCACTTTTTGCCAATTTGTTATTTCAGATGGAAGAAATTGTGTGTTCAGTCAAGTCCTGTAACATAAAGAATAATCTTCTTGCAAAAGACATCCTTTTCTGTATTTCTTCTCAGCTAGGTGTTAATCTTTTTTCAGCACTTTTTGGAGCTGAGTTAATCTGTAGAAGTTCAATGGCATATCAGTCTCTCTCCTAACTTGCTACAATTGTGTCTTCTGATCTTAAAACTAGTGGTGCTTTATCTAGTTAAAATGTATGCCAAGGCATTAGGAATATGCAGTTACAACTGACCCATGCAACTGCACACACACACATACCCACACAAATTTCTCCCCAGAAACAATATTCAAAGTCTGTAGTGCTTTTATTTTGTCATGTGATACATGCAGGAGTGACCTCAAACTTCTCTTTTGCCTCAGTAGACTGTATCTTGTTTTCAAGGAAATATCATGCTTTCTTTTCTGCTTCATAGTAAAGTCTAGATATTTTTGGCGATTCAGTTTCTTAACATGAAAGAGTTAATAGAAAATTCACGTGTTTTGATTTTTGGTATTTAAAATTAAAGGATAAATTATACCAGACTCAAATTAAAGTGAAGAGCCTTTTACACGTTCATTAATATTGTTTTCATTCTGTTTTTATTTGTATGGGCTTTTCTTACTTTTTCTGACTTGACCGAGAGTGCTGAAAAATTACAAAACACAGAGAAATAGTTAAAATAGTAAAATATAGACTATTCTCATAAAGTATGTTCTTCATTTTTGTGTCTACTTTAGACTGATGACATCTATTTCCTAATTAGATGTATAATTCTGAGAACTGAATGCAAGGGACAAATACTCATATCTTAAGGTCCAAATTTCATATTCCTAAATGCAGGCTTAAAATTTGCTTTCATGGACATCCTGCCAATAAGCTTATTCAATGAAATATTTACAGACATCTAGCACAAAGGGGATGCAAACTCAGCTTAAGCATACTTCCATCTCTTATTTAAGCAAGCACATAAAGACAGTTTTCAAGGTATTAAGCAAGCTGTACAAGTCATTGACCTATATAATTCACAGAACGGTACCAGAGCAGACTTCTGTCAGTGGCAGATAGACTTGTTCAACAGTCCATCACATCCTCAGCGAGTATATCAGTCTCAGTGTACAGTAGGAGTATCTGACAACAACAACCCTGTCATGCTAATTGCTAGACCAAATTTTATGTTAGTTTATGTGGAGATAAATTATTCAGAGCAAATAACTTGGATCACCATGAGCTGGCAGTTTAGAGTGCTTAAGGGAAGATATTTACTGAAATTAATTTATGCTTGAAGAATATGAGCGGTCAATCAGAAAAATGTGCACAATATAAGCTATCTTAAAATATTCATTTTTATTTTTGGGTAAAGCTTATGCATCAATTTTCATTTTATATTTTTGTATAAGGAAGAAGTCATGCAGAATCGGCTTGTAATATAATCCCTCAAGGAATATAATTTTAAAAGACAATGTTGATATTTCATTTAGGCAATTTTCTCCTTATCTTTTTACACCATGTAGGTAGCTTAACAGTTAGACTGCCATAGGATATTTTTGATATTGCTGGGACTCTGATATGTCAATATATAAAATCTAAATAATTAATTCATTATAGAAAGCAGACACTACTTCCTTCTAGACAAGTTTATGTACTTGAATGAGAGAATATAATTAAGTTATCGATAATACAGACCAAGCAGACCAACTGTACTAAATTGTGACCTAAATATTCTCATTTACAGAAAATACTCTCTATTATTTATACATTTGTATTGATAAACTAAGAAAGGTTTTAACCAAAATATGAAAACAGATCTTCATACAGTATGATTTTTATATAAAGCTCAGTTAGACTTTCTGTAGTTCACATTATCCACTGCATCACTTGGAGCAGCTAGCTTTCACATTCTGAGCAAGGTTTCACCACATTGTATTCTGCCTCGGAAGGCAGCTCCCACAGTTCACCTCAACCTTCAAAATTCAAGCACTCAGTCTGACTTGTAATATCCCCTCCTCAGGAACATCTGATAGTTGGAACAAAGAGATAAAGGCTTCTGGGATGTAAGCACAGTGTGATCACTCTGCCATTAAGAACACAAAAGATGGACACTGTTAATCTGGATATCATATCTGAGGGCTTCCTGTTGGAAACACTGTAAAAATCTTGCTTGTTTTCTCCTTTAGGACATTATTGATAGGACATTCTTGATACTGAAGGACATCACTTTACCTTCTATTTCCCTCACCATAAAGATTTCATTCATCTTTCTGTTGCACTCTTTTTAAGTAGCACATTTTTGGCTCCAACTTTTGTCTCTGAGAGAGCCTTATAAGTGAAATAGTAGAATTTTATATAATTTTACTGCAAGAAAGAAATATAACACAGCCTCCTTACAAGATTTAAGGAACACTTTTTTTTTTCATCCACTTCTCTCTGATGTATCTGACTAATATTTCAATTGCATACCTTAATTAATACATCCTTAGTTTCAGCCTGCTTGGCTCTGAAACAACTTTCTAAATGTATATTGTTAGAAACATAAATATAATGTTGAAGAAACAGTTAATGTGCAGACTTTTTCTTTTTTTAAAGATGTATCATTGACATTATTCTGCAACCTTTGTCAGATGGCCACAACTGCGGTAAGCAGAACGGGATCCAGAAAAACTCTTCCTAATTCTGTAGGTACTTGAAAAACAGGTAGAGATATAAAATGTGCTACATGCCCAGAGTTGTGCACCTGGTTATGACCAGAATTTCCAAGGTTCTCTTCTGCTTATGACTACTTTATACAAAGTAGTTTGTAGTCTATGTCTTGACAAGGCTTTGAACTAGTTTTTGACCACAGCTAACTCATGCTATAAGAGCTAATTATGCTCAGAGCACCAGTCACATAAATTTTTCCTTAAAATCTCTGGTGGGATAACACCTGGTAATACACAGGGGCAGTGATAGGTATGCAATTAATTTTTGTACTCAATTTTGCATAACAGACTAGTGATTAGAGTTTATGTTCAAGAAGGAAAAACCCTAGGTTTTGTGTCCTCCTAAGTCTCTAAATACTTCCACTGGATTCAAATCTTATTTTTTCCTTTCCCAAGAGAAGAATTTAATCATCCGTCTGGGAAAGAAGGAATATATGTTCTCCACATTTGCTAAATCTGTAGAATCACAGACAGATATGAAATCTGTCAGAATCATATGGAAGGCAGAACACGGGTCAAGACATAGTAACCACATAACTGATCTAATTTGGGAACAAGAAGGTCATTAAATCTGGTTTCTGCTTACGTTTTTCCCTTTTCTTAATATACAAATAAAGTACAAATAGAAAGTCATTCTCTTTGATGAGTGGTCCCATCACCATGTTTAGAGTCTAGAAACTTCTTATCTCTCTCATCCCATAAATCTTCAATTCTTAGCTGTAGTGTCAAAGCTCTGTCAGAAGAGCTGAGAAGAAATCTCTCTCCCTTTCCACTGGTTAAGTCACTCTCCTGGGAAATACAGGTTTGAACTGCCTCAGGCTGAGGAAGCCACAGAAATGAGATCTGTTACATCTTGAATATGTGCTCTAGGCTATCATATGAAAGGTGGACAAGTCTAACACTTCCAGACATACTTAAAAGGAGACAGAGGGGGAAAAAGTCTAGTTTTCCAAAGAAAAATTGTCAGCCTAAAAGGAGAAAATTTCACCCTGTTAATTGCCATCTTAAATAAAAAGTGAATTTTGGACAGTGAAGGAAATGCCTGAGTTCCTTCTGCTGTTTTCTATCAGGTAATTTATGTGTTTCCCTGCTTACTGTGTTGGATAATGAAAAAAATGTTTCCTAGTGTTTTCTAGCACTTTTTTCCCCTAAAATGTACATGGAAGTTTAACAGTTGATGAGAAATGATAAATTTTATTTTGGGAGATAAATGGTTGCATATTGATATGGCCCTCTCTCGTTTCCCTAGTCTGGTTCTGAGACTAGTATTTTACTTCCATGTGAATTTTCCCATGAGGCTGAAGAATTCATAATGAAGCTCTAGGTCCACACTTAGTGTTGATTCACAAGAATAGCTAACTAGTGTCTCTGTATAGAAATATTTAATTGGTTGCTATACAAACAGAAATTATCCCAAATATAGTATTTACAAAAAATATACAATATGTCGTAGTTAGAAATGCCCCATCTCTGGCATTCTCATTGTTTTAAATCAAATTTCTAGTGTTCTATGAAGAACTCTGGGTTGGTGGCAAAATGCTGAATAATGCCTCAGTAGGCTTCAAAAAGATTTGGAAACAGGGTTACAGACTAATTATCTGTCCTTATGTTTATTTGGAGTATTTAAGGAACACAATGTTAAGGCTTGGAAGGGAGCTTAAAGATCATCTAATCTCATCCCCCCCTGCCATGGGCAGGGACATCTCCCACTAGACCAGGGTGCTCAATACCCCATCCTACTTGCACCTGAACACTGACAAGGTTTGGACATCCACAGCATCCCTGGGCAATCTGTTCCAGTGACTCACTACTTTCACAGTAAAGAATTCCTTCCTATTATCTAACCTAAATTTCCCCTCTTTCAGTTTGCATCCATTCTTTCTTTTCCTATTACTACAGTTCCTGATAAAGAGTCCCTCTTGGTCTTCCTTGTAGGATACTGAAGATAGGTGTTTTCTTTGTTAGATACAAATTTCAAAAGAAAGTTTAGAAGAATTGCATGATACTAAATACTGTAACACTGCAAACAGTGAAACTGATAGTCTCTGGGAAGTACACAGGCAATTTGGTATGAGTACTATATTTATTACAGCACTAGAGTAATGATGACAATTTGATGGACACAAAATTGTAGGAAACATTTCTGAAAGTCGATCTTTGTTCTGAATAGCTTGTTGTTGAATTAATAACTATAGNCAGTTCCTGATAAAGAGTCCCTCTTGGTCTTCCTTGTAGGATACTGAAGATAGGTGTTTTCTTTGTTAGATACAAATTTCAAAAGAAAGTTTAGAAGAATTGCATGATACTAAATACTGTAACACTGCAAACAGTGAAACTGATAGTCTCTGGGAAGTACACAGGCAATTTGGTATGAGTACTATATTTATTACAGCACTAGAGTAATGATGACAATTTGATGGACACAAAATTGTAGGAAACATTTCTGAAAGTCGATCTTTGTTCTGAATAGCTTGTTGTTGAATTAATAATTACAGAAATCCTAACCAAACAAAAAAAAACAAACCACAACATAAAAAGGATATGTTATTATACCTACTTCACTAAGAAAGGTTAAAATAAAACTAAAACTTTTTTTTTAATAGCAAAACCATGTTTCTTTCATAACCACCAATGAAGACAATTTTTTCCAAGTCTTAAGCAGAAATATATACAAAACTGAATCTTATGAGTCATGGACTTGAAGCACTAAGGATCTCTTTAAAGTCCTAAGAAAAAAAGTTGTTCTTTTCTAAATTGTTTAGTATTATAAGCATTGGGACATTCTGCTTTTTCATAATTCCATGAAATAGTTCAAGTGAGCAGATGTGTGAACATGAGCAAAATAAGATCAATCTTCATGAGCAGGACAGCAGTGACACAGCTGTGCCACTACACTGTACTAAAAATATGTATGTCAAATACTTATTTTGCATGGGGTCCTGAACACTTCCTTTATGTAAGAAAAATATATCTCAAAAAAAATTAAATATAGTTTATGGAAAAAGGAAAGGAAATACCTACAGCAAAGGAAATATGTACACTAAAATCATAACCAGATTATGAAATTGCCTAGCTCTTGACAAACAAGCCAACAATTCCTTTTAAATCTTATACATCCATTTACAATGGCCACAGTTGATTATAATATAAATACACTAATCACATATATGGATTATGGTTATTTCCTATGTAAAGGAATTAGTGTATTTATATTCTAGACAGTAACAGTTTTCACTTAAAGCAAATGTAAAGTTACAAGTGTGATGTTATTAAAATCAGCCTGGTCAAAATGTGAATGGTACAGCTTTAGTTTGTCTACGTCTCCACTCCAGCATGAAACCTTAGAGTGTTAGGTGAGATAGAATACCTTATTTCATTTTGAAATGCCAAGAAAAAAATGTTGAAGGATTATTTTTCAAGATTGAATATATAACTTAGATAAAAACAATTTCAAAACAACAAGGATTGCTAATATAAGTCTGTCTTAGGTGTTAGAAAAACTATTCTGTAGGTATCCTTCTCAGATAACTTCTTTTTACCCTTTTTCACACACATTTGTTCAGGCTCAGTATACACCAAAAGCTGGAGTTAATTGCTTAGGAAACTGAGTACTGGGTAAAGACACCCCTCTATTAATGAAAATTTAAAAAAGAAAAAAAAGAAAACAAAGTGCAGAAGGCTGCCATTTCTGCATTACTTAACATTACTGTTATTATAAGCATGAAGATACAATACTAAAATAAGAAAAAGGCCAGGCTTTTTCAAGTTAGTGGGTTAACATCAATGAGTTCTAGCAGGGGATTGAGTCTTTGTAGACGTGGTCAACCAGTAAGGCAGAGGGAACACAAAGCTACACGTCTGGCACAGTGATATCTCCTGGTCAGAAGCCATCAAACAGTAATAATGGCAATCACGGGAGCAGCAGGAACTTAAATCAAACCCTACCAGCAATGCGTAGATGGTGATAACCCCTACGGATTCTTGCACAGATGTGTTCTGGTAAGTCATCAGAGGTACCCTTCTACAGAGGCCGCTAATATCTCCTAGTCTTTCACCCAGCTTGAAACACCCATCTGAGCAACAAAAATTTGGTAGCACTACAAGCTCTACCAAAACTAGGAGCAGACAGCCTAAAAAACTGGCAGTACTATCATCCTCACATATTACCCAAATGTTCATAGGCATTCCTACATCCAAACTCTTCTGCTTTATAAAATTTTATGCTATGTTTTCCTTACAAAGTAATTATATACATATATGCATTGAAAACCAGAAATTTAACTTCATTTCTTTTGATTCTGCCATTTTTGCTCAGTTCTGAACATGCATATGTGGAACAAGTGAATTAAGTTATCCAAAGCAAATAGGGGCTTGCAATTAGAATCAGTTTCTCATTTTCAGTAAGTCTGTTCATTCCAGAAGCATATATTTTCTACTACTGCAAATGAGTAATATGAACCAGGCACGGGTACATCCTGTCTTCAGACAGCTAAACTTTACATGATATCTGTATTTGACGTCTACATCTGGGCTTTTTGCCTAGATTTCAATTATTGACAATAATGAGAAAGGTGCAGTTAGAGGCAGTAACACAATTAATTTTGAAATAGGCATATAAAATTACTCCTTAGAACTGACCCCTGGAGAATTCTGTTTCTCTTCACAAATGGTAAAAAGACCTTGGTTCATCTGCACTAACAACATGATCTGTATAGAAGGTTTATAAAATAATTTGTGGTAAACCGTGCTCTAAATTGGGATTGTTTTATTTTCTCTCATCAGTAAAATAACAAGTTGTCCTTCAATCTACAAAGAACCACTGCTCTTCTCTCCTCTCTCTTAGCTAGAAGTCTCTCCAAATATACTTTTCATTGCTTCTATTTATAATAAAATACCACTCATTCAAAAGGCAACATGTAATTTTAGACATTAACCTGTAGGAGTGAGTCCAGAGGGCCACAAAGATGATTAGAGGGATGAACAGCTCTCCTACAAGGAAAGGTTGAGAGGATTGGTGGGATTGTTCAGCCTGGAGAAGAGAAGGCTTCAGGGTGACCTAATTGCAGCCTTCTAGTACCTTAAGGGAGCCTACAGGAAAGATGGAGAAGGACCTTTTTATATGGTCAGGTAGTGACAGGACAAAGGCGGATGGCTCCAAACTGGACAGGAGTAGGTTTACATCAGATAATATAAAAAAAATTCTTTTCTGTGAGGGTGGTGAGGCACTGGCACAGATGGCCCAGAGAACAGAATGCCCCATCTCTAGAACTGTTCAAGGCCAGGTTTAATGGGGCTCTGAGCAACCTGATCTAGTGGAAAGTATACCTACCCTTGGCAGAGGGATTAGAATGATCTGTAAGGTCCCTTCCAACACAAGCTGTTCTACAACTTTATCAATCTTTCCCACATTCATTTTTTAGGTCATATATTACTAGCTTGTGCTTTTCTCTCTTAAGGGAGTTGTTCTGATTTGTTTTTTAATCATTTCCACACAATATTTTTCTCTTCAAGTTCATTGAGAGTGAAAGACAAATTTACAGTTAAGTGTTTGTTCATCCAAATGCAGAAATTTAACATAGTCAATTGTTTGCTAGCTAATCACTCAGATCAGCTGATCCTAATTTAGCAAGATATTTTCTAAACTTTTATACTACTTTCTAGTTTCTAAACCACCTACTAGTCTTTATGACAAAAAGCAGCCAATATACAAATTAGTCTGAACTTAATGCTAATCTCTGCTTTAATGGAGACAGAAATACCTTGGGATTTCACGACTATTATCTCTTCAGCTCCCTCCCTGTACAAAATAGCACTGCTACAGGGAAGGTAAAAGATGCTTTCTATCTTCTCTCTACTGTACTTCTTTCAAGAACAGAGGAAAGACAGATATCTGTCACAAGGCATTATTTGGCTGTTTGAAAATATCAGAGGCTCTTGTCAGCTTGCATTTAGGGGAATCCAAAGTTTTTGGGACTTTAAAAAGTAGAAGTTATGAATGTGTCAGCATTTTAAGAGTTTTTATTCCAATTTTGTTTCCTGTAAGAAAAAAAGAAAAAATTTAAAGTAGTACTGCATTGTCCACAAGCAGAGCATAAAACAAATCCAGCAGACTAATTCTTCATTAAAGACTTAACTGTGATTTCTGTAATTATTGGTGGCCAACAAAGTACTAAAAAAATAGAAATGTGAGATATTCCTCGTCTCTTTTTTACACCATTATGAGTAAATTGGCATACAATTAAAACTGTACACACAATTCATGCAGTATATTTTATATGTATCAAAATTTCCTAACTGTTAGAACTTTAACCATAACAAAATAGAAAATTATCAACAAATCAACTGTTTCTCCTGGAATGATGTAGTAATCTGTGCTTTTCCCAGTGCTAGCCTACTTTTTTTTTAATTGTATTGAGAAAAGAAATTATCAAAAGTATTGCAAGAGACACGCAAGATTGTCAAAAGTATCCATACAATTTAAAGAACAGGAAATATAAAACACAAAGTTACACTGATAGAATACTACCTATCTTTTCAAAGTTGGAGTATACTGTCTTCCAAACCATCACACTGAATTACAAATTAAACTGCCTATACCATTGTACTATGCTCTATAGTCACTCTTGAATAATCTGCTATTCTTTACCATGCCAAACACAACATGACATCAATGGTCATCTCTTTCAAAGCAGTTGTGATATTTATTTTGTGATGTGTTCATTTCTGATCACTACAGGAATCATTGTACTATTTCATTTCAAAACTTCTAAGTATTTGGATGATTGTTTTCTTGAAGTTTTTCTTATTTGATACATAAAGACACATCATATATACACCTTGAGTAATGGGACTTCTGGGGTTAGCAAATTTTTATATACAAATGTATTTATACATATAACTTCCTCTCAAGTTACTAGGCAACAGCTATACCAGATTAATCCTGCTGGTGAGATAAGTCACTGCATAACATGAAACGATAGTTGATAAGCATTTTCCATTCAGTCCTTCCCATTGTAATCAGAGGCTTCCTTGCTTTTAAAAGATAGTTGGAGGTCTTCTGATTGAACTATGCTTGTCTCAGTATTCAATAACCAGTATTTGACAGTAATGTTTCTGATATGAGCTATAATGATGGTAACAGCTTGCATGTAAGGATTACAAGCTATTAATGCAATTGTTTAAGACTGCAAAGGCTTAGCAACTTCCACAACAACAGCAACAAAACAGAAATCAGTAGAGTTCACAAATGTTAAATCAGCAGAGTTCATAATTATTCCCTCAATGGCTAGAGTTGGAATCAAATGTTCATATAAATTGTGGGCACCTAGGAAACCTATTCTCCTACAGTAAATGACTGAATTTTCCGTGTTTGTCAAGCAAGAGGGCAAGAGTACTGAAAGGTTTGCAGAAGAACATTGTATTCATCTAATTTAGAAATCTGAATCAGGGATACTGATTTTCATTCTGTAACATTAAATAATCATTTCAACTTCTCAGAAGCTAAGATGTTGCAGGAAATACTTCAGAAACCACATTGCATTAGTGAACTTGGATATTTAAAATTTGGAATGCATTCTTTTTGTTGCACAATGGGATAGGCATCAACTTCTTTTATTATCTAGTTTACATAACTTTTAACATGCAGTAGATTAGGGCAAAACTATAGAAAATTAATAAAAACCGCTAAATTCTAAAATATAAAGAAGATCTCTTTAAATAGCTAGACAGATATATAATTACCTGATATAATGTTTGGGGTTTTTTTCATTAAAGAAAACCCATATTTTTTTGTGGCTCATTTAGCAAAACAGCATAAACCCACGTATATATTTCAAGTACATTAGTTATAGATAATGATCAATTCTACTGATCAACATTAGAAGAGTTTTGTAATGGCAACATTAAATGTAGAAGCAAAATGACCTTCCATTTCTAGGTATTTCAATTATCTGTGTGGATAATTCTTTGAAAGAAGTCTGAACAATTAAATAAGTAATATTTTATTCTATGAGATGCCCTAGTTTAAGGCCTGATAATGTCTTTGATCAATATACACAACTGCTCACTAGCAGCTCCACTGTGACTAGGAGCAATAGATAGCTTTGTTTGTAATATTATAAGTAATGTTGCACATCAACTATGTTGTAATTCACAGGGGATGAAAAATGTTGATAATATGCCTCTTAAATCACACTTCTTCTGATAGCCTGAAAAAGTAAAATCCTTACGTTTGAAAAAGACCTTTAAGATCATCAAGTCCAACCATCAACCTAGCACCACCACCATGTTCACCATGAAACCATGTCCTAAAGTGCTGTACCCACATATTTTTAAACACTTCCAGGGATAGTGACTCCACCACTCCCATGGGCAGTCTGGCCCAAGAGTTTTACAACCCTTTCTGTGTAATTTTCCTCCCCTGACACAGCTGGGGGCCATTTCCTCTCATCTTGTTACCGGGAAAGAGACTGACATCCACCTCACTACAACCTCCTTTCAGGTAGTTTTAGAATGTAATGTTTCCCTGAGCCTCCTTTTCTCCAGGCTAAACAACCCCAGCTCCCTCATCCAACTTTGCTTCAGACCCTTAAGCAGCTTTGTTGTCCTTCTCTGGACTTGCTCCAGCCCCTCAATGTCTTTCTTGTAGTGAGAGACCCAAAAGTAAACACAGGACTTGAGGTGTGGCCTCATCAGTATCAAGTACAGAGGGACAATCCCTGACCTGGTCCTGCTGGACGCATTATTGCTGATCCAGGTCAAGATGCCATTGGCCTTCTTGGCCACCTGGGCACTGCTGGTTCATATTCCACCAACTGTCCATCAACACCTCCAAAACAAATAAATTCACAAGGAGGTTGGTGTTATTTCATGTACTATGATGTACATGATGCTTACAAAATGCATTTCTCATCAATTGTTCTCATCCTTGTATCTGGAATGAACTTATAAATGCAGTTTCTGACACTAAAGCATTTATTAAGAAAAATTTTAAAAACAAAAACATTTTTAAAAACTCCAAACATTATTCCTAACTGTAAGCCCCAATAATATCCCTGTCACTTGTTTTCCTCATGAAGCTTGAGAAAGGGTAAGAGAAAAAAAATTTCCTTAGGGAAAAAACCCCATCAAAAATAATAGTGACGGAAATTGATCAGAAAAGGTGTTTCAAAATAATTTGCAGTTTTGTCTTTGCACAGTCCTTTAAATAAATATCAGGTCAAACTGGTCTTCTGAGTTGGGTCTGAAATGTGGGCAAGTCCTTAGTTTCTTCTTCTAATGCTAAGGTAAGAACATTCAATTAAAGGGGTATAAGAAGGTGCAGAATATAGTGGCTTTACTTCTTTCATTATTTATTGTAGACTTTGTCATTTGTTCATTATCACTTACATTTGAGTAATCTGTCCTTCACACTTGAATATTTTTGTATTTATGTATACTAGGCACGGGTTTATATTTTTGGTGTCTGCTTCCTCAGAGAGAAGATTGCATAGATTATCTGTTCCAGTTTTAGTTTACATCCAAATTAATGTCACATCTGTAACAAAATGGTTTGGTCCCATGTTGTCAAACACTGTAGGGCCAAGGTTAGCAAATTAGTTAGAATTAGCATATAGACCTTCTGGCAGGAAAAGAAAGCTTTCTACTTGGAGCTGGGCTCTCAGCTGGATCTGTCAACTCTAAGCTGCCACTGGCCTCATTATCTCATTTGTCTTAGTTAGTCTAAATTGGCAGTTATGTCTTCATGGCAAATGTTTATTTTTACAAATGAGCAATGAAGCAATAAGTCGAAGATATAAATTGAGGATGAAGAATGAATCCAAAGGTTATGGATAAGAATTAAGGGCCAGCCTAACATGGTGACACTGTTGCGGGTGTTTAGCACAGGCCGCCTGATCAGGAAGAGGATGTTGATGAGGCCTCCTAAAGACTTCTGGAAGCAGCATCACACTCCCAGGCACTGGCTCTCATGGGGAGCTTCACCTTGGTAACTTCTGGAACAACAACACAGCCAAGCACACACAACCCAGGAGGTTCGTCCAGAGCACTGACCATAACTTTTGACACAGTTGGTGGAGAAGCCAATGAGGAAAGGTGTGTAGTACTAACAAACAAAGACAGACTGGTTGAGGATATGAAGGCTGGGAGCAGCCGGGACCATGAGATGGTGGAGTTCAGGATCATGGATGGAAGAATTAGGGAAGTACATAGCACCACTTCAGGAGAAAAAAACTTTGACATCGTCAAGGACCTACATGGCAGTATCCCATAAATTAGGACTCTAGAAGGTAAGCGTGTCTGAGAGAGCTGGTTAATATTCAAATGTCACTTCCTCCAAGCTCAGTATTAGTGAATTCCTGTGAGTAAGAAGTCAAGCAAAAGGGACAGGAGACTCACATAGATGCATTTCATAAATGAAATTCTGGCAAAAATATAACAGAATAAAAAGTTTAAGGAATGTGGAAAAAGAGAAGGGACACTTGGGAGAAATACAGGAATGTTATCACAGTGTGCAGGGATGCAACAAGGAAGGCTAAGGCCCACCTGAAATTAATTCTGGCAAAGGATGGCAAGGACAACAAGAAGAGATTGTTCAAGCATGTCAGGAGCAAAAGGAAGACTAGGGAAAACGTAGGCCTGCTACTGAATAAAGTGATGGAGGATACAGAGAAAGAAGAGTTACTGAACGCCTTCTTTGCTTCGGTCTTAACTGCTAAGGCTAGCCCTCAGGAATCCCTGATCCTGGAGGCAAGAGAGAAAGTCAGAAGAAAGGAAGCCTTTTCCTCGGTTGAGGAAGATCAGGTTAGAGAATGAATAGGAAAACCTGACACCTATAAATCCAAGGGCCCTGGTGAGATGCACCTACCAATGCTGAGGGAGCTGGCAGACGTTATTGCTAAGACAGTCTCCTTCATTTTTGAAGGGTCACAGAGAACAAGAGAGGTGCCTGAGGACTGGAGGAAAGCCAATGTCATTCCAGCCATCAAAAAGGGCAAGAAGGAGGCCTCAGGAATCTACAGGCCAGACAGCCTCACCTCCATCCCCGGAAAGGTGATGGAATGGCTCAACCTGCATGCCATCATTATGTATGTGCAGGAAAAAAATGTTATCACAAGTAGTCAACATGGATGCACCAAGGAAAAGTCATGCTTGACCAATCTGATAGTCTTCTATGATGGCATGACTGGCTGGGTAGATGAGAGATGGATATTGTCTACCTGTACTTTAGCAAGGCTTTAGACACTGTCACCCATAATATCCTGATAGGCAAACTCAGGAAGTGTGAGTTAGGTGAACAGTGAGGTGTATTGAGAACTGGCAAAATGGCAGAGCTCAGAGTGCCATGATCAGTGACAGATAGTCTAGTTGGAGGCATGTAGCAAACAGTGCTTCCCAGGGGTCAGTCTTGTTCAACTTATCAATAACCTGAATCAAGGGACAGGGCATATCCTCAGCACATTTGGACAGGTAGGGGAGCTGAGCAGAGAGAAATTTAATGAAGTACAACAGCAGCAAGTGCAGGATCCTACATCTGGGAAAGAACAACCCCCTGGACCAGTATAAACTGGGGGCCAACCTTCTGGAAAGCAGTTCTGTGGAGAAGGACCTGGAGATCCTAATGAACAACAAGCAGTTCATGAGCCAGCAGTGTTCCCTTGTGGCCAAGAAGGCCAGCAGAATCCTAGGTTAGGTTCCTGTGTTAGGAAGAGCACTGCCAGCAAGTTGAGGCTGCCCTTTACTTAGCCCTGGTGAGGCCACTGTAATACTGTGTTCAGTTATATCCCCAGTTCAGGAAAGACAAGAAACTACTGGAGGGGGTCCAACAGAGGGCTGCAAAGATGATTAGGGGACTGGAGCACCTGTCTTGTAAGGAGAGGCTGAAAGAGCTTGGCTTTTTTAGCCTGGAGAAAATATGATTGATAGGGGATCTTATCAATACATACAAATATCTTAAGGATGGGTGTGTTAAGAGGATGGGGCCCAGCTCTTTTCAATGGTTCTTCCCAGTGACAGGACAAAAGTCAATGGGCATAAACTCAATCACAGGAAATTACCTCTGAATATGAAGAAGAACCTCTTTACTCTGAGAGCAACAGAGCACTGGAGCAGGCTGCCCAGATATGTTGAGGAGTTTCCTTCTCTAAAGACATTCTGAAACAACCTGCATTAGATATTCTCCAAACATCCCTTCCAACCCCAGCCATTCTGGAATTGCAAAGCCCCTCAGACAACTCACTGAAAGGGGTTTACAGAGGTTGCACTCTGAGTAAGGAACACAAAAGAAATAGTGAATACATATTCTCAAGAGGTCAAAATTATTTTACTGGCAAATTACAGAAAATCAAGGAACTTTGGCAAAAGGTTTAGTACAACATCCAATCAGCATAAAACACTTCTCAGAGCAATAACTTGGCCCATTCAGCTTAGCAAAATTTAAACCGGTTTGATGTTGTTACTTTAAACACATTGGATGTTAAGCTACTCAAAATGTTCCAAGAAGAAGGAATTAGAAGAAAGACAGAAAATATACAGACAAGCACACATATACCTACTAACTCCTGAGTTCCAGCAGTGTTCAGACTGAAATTCCAAGAAGAGGTAGAGTCAAGACCTTCTTACTAAATGCTCAGCCTTAAATATCTCTGAGCCTTCCCGGGCCCTCCCCCCAGGAAGGACTTCCAGTCATTCAGCCACTCAGGAGCTGGGTTAGGCCAGAGTGGAGCTCTGCCTCAGGTGTGCCAATGATTCAATCATTGGCTGCTCTGCAGGACAGGGAGACAGGCTCTAGGGGGGGTGTGGGGTAGTTCAGTGAACAAGGCCTAACCTGCCCCCTCCCACACACACAGGCATCCTAGAATGTCTTGAGACATCAATCCTTCCAGGCTCTGACAGTGATTATGATTCTGTTATGTTTCTGTAAAGTTTAATTGAAAAATGCTACAGCTCGTGACTAGCTTCTCTGATTTTAATTCCCAGGCAGTTTTAAAAGCTATCCTTCTCTTTCCTGACTCAGTAGATGTACTATAAAATTATGGAAAGCGTGGTTATGAAACTAATGTTAAATACATTTCTTTCTCTTTTGAATTTTTTCTTTTTTTTTTTTTTTTTTAATAACATCAACATGTCTTGCATTGAAATGTTTTAGAAAGCATAACTAGATCATCAAAAAAACATTGCCACAGTCATGATGATGTATGTACACCCCATTTAACAGCACTGACCAGATTAGGCAGTCAGGAAGGTTATACATCTTATTAAATAACATCACATTGCACTCTGGGCCACAAAATGACAATGATAGAATTTTCCAGTTAATCAGCATAGAAAGGCATTGCACAAAAGAGAGCTATAAAAGTTATATAATATGCTTTTATGCTTAGTGATATCTGGCACTGCAATCTCACTTCCAGTCATGTTCTGAAAATGACATTTCTAAAGTACATTTTAAATCCTAAAAACAATTTTCCTGGCATAAGAAAAGTCCTTCCTTCCAACCCCCCATCCCCCTTTCCAAATTTTTGCACTCATCTGTTCAGAATAATGGAGAAGTTATATACTTTGAAGGTTTTTTGGCCCCATAGTTTCTAGACAACCATGCAAGAATAAGTGAAAATTATTATGCAAAATAGAACTTGTTGACCACATTTTTCTGAAATATATAGTAATTCTATTTTTCCAATGGTACAAAGTTATGTGTAAAGGAAATAAGTTACTTACCTTTTATAAAATACTTCCATGATTTTATTGTCTTTCACTTAAGAAATGGTCTACTGCCTAAGATCTGAATTGTAGACCTGTGAGCTCTGGTTTTCATCCAGTGACTGTAGAGTATAAATCATGAACTGTGACTGCAGTATGTAGTTACCCTTTCCAAGCAGAGTAGTCTAAGTATGCTGATGAATGAGACCATGGCTTTCATTCCCATCACAGACCTTTGGAATTCATCACTGCATAACTGGAAGATCTGTAGGCAGGGATTCTAGTTCAGCCTTCAGGCCCATTGATAGTATAATTCTTTTGAAACTGAAAAGATCTTTCTGTGAGTGTTTATTATACATTTCTTACATATTGCACCTACAACTCCATGTCATGAAAGACTCAATCCCATTAAGATTTAGTAGGCATGATACCGGGTCATCTATCCGTTTATGTCTGTGTGCTCCTATATAATGCATATATAGTTTGTCTAGTTTATAAATAAAACTGAGGTTCAGGCTAACAGATAGATCCATGACTGTTTGCACGGCCACTTTGGACATATGCAGAGGGAGAAAAATAAGACTCCCATCAATTTATAATTTTGAAGGGAGGAAATATGATGATCTAGAATCCAGAGGAGAGGAAGGAAAAATAAGTATGGTTTACCTTGTCTAGTTGACCTCTAAAATGTTTTGGATTCTCTGAAAGCTACTTACGAATCAAATTTCCTGGATAATTTCTTTAATGTTTCTTTAATGGTAATAATTCCTTTATGTTATTGAGATGTAATTTATTTCATGGATTCATTCTATTATTCAGAAACTGTAGTTTACTGCATTGCATAGGCAACTTCCTAGAATAGTATGCATATCGGTATTACCACATTATGCAATTCTGTATTATGTTTCTTCTAAAAAAAATGAATAGTTAAAAAGAATTGTATGAAATTTAAGACACATGAACATTTTTGCTATAGAGAAAAGTTAAAGTTGTAAACTTGAACTAACATTAAGACAGACAATGAAATGTTTTATCACATTTTATAGAACTATTAATACATAATTAGAACTTTTTTAATTTAGTGTCTCTAATTTGTGTTTATAAAAATATTTCTGAATAAGTATGACATTTAAAGAAAAACCTTTAATTAAAATAAATAGTCTTGACTGTGCTACCTTCAAACAGCAACATTTTCAGCAAAACAAACCTTGAGTTGTTTCACAGAGAAAGATATCATCTGTTGATTTGTTATAGGAAAAACGGATTAACATGAGACCAAAATAAGTGTTTAACATTAATTAACCTGTTTTATGAACTTATTCTTTAATAACATGTTCATTATGGTTTGTACTGCCTGACTTCTGATCTCTGACCTAATTTTTTAGAAGCAGCACATTTCTTGCAAGATACAGCTTCGGACACATTGTATTGCTTATTCAACACACTATGCAGAAATATAGAAGAATGCACCAGTTTAAGGGCATTTGTAATTAATATTCCAGGCAGAAAACCTGTATTATTCAAACTCCATCTTCATTGACCTAGAATCCTCTCAAGTGGAATCTATTGTTTACTCTAACTTCAGGACATTAAAAAAAAGAGAGACTGAAACCATTAGAAATACAAGAATAGAACACAACATTCAGAGCCAGAGTTATGGAAATCAAGCAACTTTGTGATTAAGGAGCATCAGTTGGAAAAGAAGGCAACAGTCTCATAAGAGAGGGAATCTCATGGAGAAAGCAGAAGTTGATAAAGTATTTATGGACCACTAATTTTTTTCAGCAGTATACAAGCCTTACAAATATGAGGAATCACAAAAACATGGAACAAAGTCAGAGGGCTCCTGAAATACAACCAGGTAAGCAGATATTTACAGAACTACCAGGAAGATAGATCAATAGTGCAGCAGTGTGTGCTCGCAGCCTTGAAGGCCAACTGCATCCTGGGCTGCATCAAAAGAAGTGTGTCCATCAGGTCAAGGGAGGTGATTCTCATGAAGACAGAGTAGAGGTGAGGGTATCAACACAAGAATGATGTGAACCTGTTAGAGGGAGTTCAGAGAAGGGCTATAAAGGTGATCAGAGGAATGGAGCAACTCTCCTGCAAAAAGAGGCAGAGAGACATTGGAAGAGACAAGCTGGGAAAGACCTAACCTACTTGAAGCTGAATCTGGTAATGGGCACCAAGAAGGCTTTCTAAATGTCTAATACTAGCAAAAGGAAAACTAGGAAAAATGTGATACCACTACTGAATTGTGTGAAGAACCTAGTGATATAGCATAAATAAATAAATGGCATATTCATTATCTCTATACCTCAGTCTTTTCTGGTAATACAAGGGTTCAGGATTCTCAGGTCCATGAGGCCTGTGGGAAAGTCTAAAGGTAAAAAGACCCTCAGGGGAAGAGGTTAGGGAACATTTTAAAACAAAATGAACATGCACAAGTCAATAGTATCTGATGGGCTGCACTCATGAGTGCCGAGGGAGCTGTTTTATTCCATTGCAAGGTCACTCTTGATTATCTTTCAAAGGTTATGGCAAATGGAAGAGGATCCTAAGGACAGGAGAAATGCAAATGCCACATCTATCTTCAAGAAAGGCAAGAGCAAAGATTTAGAGTACAACAGGCCCGTCAACCTCACACTGTTCCCTAAGAAGGAGATGGAGAAAATAATCCCAGAAACAGTTTTCAGGCACATGAAGGTTAAGAAGATGATTGTGAGGAGTCAGGATAGATTCACAAAGTCAAAATAATGTGACCAATCTGATAGACTTATGATCAGATGAATGGTTTGATGGATAGGAAGAGAGCACTGGATGTTGCTTATCTCAACTTTACTTGAGCTCTTGACCCTTATTCATAATAGCCTGACAGACAAGCTGGCAAAGTATGGGCTAGATACACAGAAAGTGAGGTGGATTGAAAACTCTCAGAGGTGCTAGGCACAAAGGGCTGTGAATAGAGGTGCGAAGTCCAGCCTGAACAGACTCACTAGTGGTGTACTCAGGGGTCAATACTGAGTCAATATTAAGAACTTCATTAATTATGGGGAAGATGAGACAGAGTGCACCCATGGCAATTTTATGGACAACACAAAACTGGGAGAACTAGCTAATACAACAGATGGTTTTGCTGTCATTCAGAGGGACTTGGACAAGCTGGTTGAAAAGAATTTTATGAAGTTCAACAAAGGTAAAAAAAATTCTCCTGGGGAGGAATAGCTCCATGCACCAGTACACGCTGGGGGAGAAAAAGATGAAAACTTGCTTCCCAGGAAAGGATCTGGGTATCCTGGAGGACACCAAGCTGACCATGAGTGAATAATGTGTCCTTGTAGGAAAGAAATGCCCCTCTGAGAGCACTGCCAAAAATAAGTCCTTTGTGTAGTGAACATCTATAAAGAAAAACCTGACATTGAAACAGTGTCATCACTTTATTTCACATAAAGGAAGGAAATAGCCATCCAATGACAAATACTTGCAGTCAGTAGCAAGTGCCTTAAACTGATATCAGAAAGCTGGAATGACCTATATCCTACTTTCCAATATCTTAAGTTATTATATCTTCAGGTCTCTCTTTTCCCACTCTCAGCTCAGAATCTTATTTTCTTGATAGCAATAAAAATTGGAATTTTTACCCTTGGAAAATGTAGGTCTAAATCTTAAAGAAATTCTGTTAATCAGAGCAGAAAAGCCAGCTGAAACAAAGGTTTTTATTGCAAATTTCAGACCCAGGTCCTGCTACGTTTATTGTCTTTCCACTATCATTTAGGCAATGCCTACAATTTTTAATGCTTTCATGTTTCAATCTTTTCAGAAAATCTCAGAATTTTGAGTGGTTTTGCTTCTTCAGCAAGCTTTGAAATATTTATATACCTATTGTCACTTTTTTTTCCCCATTTATGCATTAAGAATAATGTCACTGATCACAGTGATTGAAAAAGTAGTTTAAGGACTGATACTATGTTGGGCTTTGCCAATGGCTACTGATGTGTGAGCAGTTAGTGCCTGAAGGCCCCCCAGCCCTGTATTATTATTAAAGCAGTGTGGAAAAGTTGAGTTTGCTGTAGTCACTGTACTCACACCCTCTCTGTTTTTTTAAGTACAGTTTTGCATTTCCACACAAAAAAAAGTTGTTAAAAATAAAACAGCAATGTGTGTGACTCATGCTTGAGGACCATAACATCTTAGATTCAAACTCCAAAAGTCACTATCTTGTTTTCTTTATTTGATATTGCTGTTCTCATTTCAGTTTGTGACAGAGTCTAGAAAGACAGGGTTTAGGTATTAGATCTGCTGGGGTGGGGGAGGGGGGTTGGGTTTGTTTGTTTTTTTTTTCTTTCTAGTGCTGTGCAGCTCTATTTGTGCTTGAAAGAACCAGTCACTCACATGACTCTATCCCTTTTATTATTCATATTGTAACCTTGTAATGATGCAGGAATTGACTGAACTTCTCTTAGAGAGGAGGCATTTGTTCTCCAATATCAAGCAAATGTAAGTGCTCATATAGAAGATGTCATTTATGTTGTCTTCATCTTCTGGTGTATTTGAGTGTCAAGAGAATACAACACTTCTAGACTGTTAAGAGATCTGCAAGTCTTAAACAATGATTTACTTACCATTGCTGAGATGGCACTTGAGTCTGAAACTAAAACCAGGAGCACAGAAGAACAACAGAGCAGAAAATTTAAATTTCCACTTTTTCAGCATCCCTTCTAGTAGAAGCTTCCCCAGTGCCCATTACTTCTTTATGCAAATTCTTGAGCAATGAATTGGGAAATTCTTCATTTCTTTGCTCCTAGCAGTGTCTCTTCTTAACTCTCTTACAAGAGGCCTAAGGAATACAAGTTTGCATTCTGTCTAAATTACTAGGTTTTATTTTTAATCCTATAGATGTTCTCATCAGTGACAAATTACTTTCTGAATCCTGTCAAGCTCCTAGCCTTGGTGATATAATAATCCTCATTACATAAAGTTCCTTTTTCTATGTAGTCAGCTACAGTTCAGTTTAAGGAGATGTCACACTCTGTACATGTGCATATATGTATTTGCATATATTATTATTGCTACTATAATTTGGCAGTAAGGTTGCAAACAGAACAGAACCTTGTACTTTGCTTTAACCTTTCCATAAGAGTGATCTATTCCAGTGCCATGACAACGGCCTACAAGAAAGATGTATGTTGTGACAGGACAAAGGGGAATGGCTTTAAACTGGAAGCGAGTATGTTTAGGTTAGATATTAGGAAGAAATGATGGTGAGACACTGGAATGGGTTGCCCAGAGAAGTTGTGGATGCCCCCCTCCTGGAAGGGCTCAAGGCCAGGCTGGATGGAGATCTGGTCTAGTGAAAGTTGTTCCTGTACATGGCAGAGGGAATGGAAATTAGACAACCTTAAAGGTCCCCTCCAACACAAACCATTCTATTATTCTACTTCAAAGAAAAGCAACCTTTCCCCATTCCTGAAAGAAAGGTTTGCTTTTACACTCTCTGGACATATCTGTAGAAAGATCAGCATAAATAAAATAAAACTACTCATACAGATTCTGTTCAAGGTGCCTCTGAAAGAAAAAAAACATAAGCTAGAAATCTGAAAGCTGCTATTCTTGCATCTTTGTAGCAAGTTCTTCAGGAAAATTTTTCATTTTGCAATGATATTTTTTTCATTTCAACTGTAAATATTCTTCTAGATGGAACTCGATCTTTGAGGTCCCTTCCAACCAAACCATTATATGACTACTTTTCAGTTAACTAAACATATTGAAAGCCCAAGACTCTTTGTTTTCATACAAACCTTTCTACACTATTCAGTCATTAACATCTACTCATTTTTCTATACCTAAATAAACAATAGATAGAGGCTCCTTAATCTTTAAAACAGAGATAGATTATAAAAAGAAATTTTATCTCTTCATGAGCTGAACTATCTCATAGTGATGTCATGACAAGAAATACCTCATTTGCCTCTGAGTCCAGAGAAATCAACGGAAATTAACACAAAATTAATGACTAATTTTGGTAAGCCATGAAGAAATCATGTATGAAAAAAAAAAATTACCTGACTGACTTTTCAGTGCTTTAAGTTTTTGTATGACAGATAATTTTGTTGATCGGTTATAAAATGTTTTACAAAGCAACTGTCAGTGAAAGTCCTTGTCATGACCTACAACTTAAGGTAGCAGTAAGCATTCTCAGCCTTATAGTTATGATTACACAAGTTTCAAATTGAGTGTTTCCTATGATTTAAATTAGTTTTGAAGCAAAACATACATAAGAAACAAGACGTTGCAATATGTGATATAGCTACACTAAAAATGTTTAAATCTATGCTTTGTAAGAACAAAATTCCTTCAAAAAAGCAATTGAGAAGAAATTTCTGATTTCATACTGAAAGGACTTTGATGACAACTGAAGAATGTCTATTCAGTATGATCACTGTGAATTTTTACATTAGCAAACTCAAACTTCTGCCACTTTGAAATTTTCCTAGTAGGAAAGGTCAGATACTCAGAGATGTCTACATACAACTATCCTTGAATTCCTGAACCACTTCTTATATGAAAAGCCAGGCCTGAATATCTGGTTCAGTGGTATTGGAAAAGCTTGCATTATCTTTCTAGTGCTAGGCAACAATTGTCCTCTGTCTACTGACCTCTTTACTGTCACTAAATTGTTTCTGTACTAGTTCTCCCTAAATTGCATCTTTTTGCTCATAAACCTTTATGACTGCTGAGCTCTCTGAATATGTTCTCAGAATACATCATCAAGATTGGGTCAGCTTGCTACTGCATTACCAAAAAAAAAAAAAAAAAAAAAAAAATCAGTACAACAGCTTAATCTAACTACAAATTATACTGGTAGTATTTTCCTTTTGAGCTTTGTCTATGTAGTGAATTACTTAAGTTCTCCTTTTCCCAATGGGTTGGGTTCATGAAATCTTAAAGGGATATAACATCTCAAAAGCAAATAATCAGCAGTTTTAGGCCAGGACAGCCTTCCATAGTCTTCTCTGAGAATAACATCTTCTTCTACCAACCTTTAAATACACAATTGTAATTTTAGATCTTTTAAATGTAATGTGCAATATATGTAATATGTGCAAAGGGGTTTTTGCCAAGACAATAGAATTTTTCATCCATCTGTAGTACCCCCACTATTTGTTTTTATCTAAGTGCTTTGTGGACAGTTATCCCACGGTCCTGCAGTATCAAGTCTCCAGGTGGGGTGAAATCTGAGTCATTTAGTCCCCCACATTTCACACACATTTCTTCCTATAGAAAATACCATCTTTCCTATAGAAAGATACTTTTCCACATACAGAGATTAAATAAGCAGCTACATCTGAGTACCATCGAGGAAGATACTGTATAATTATATTTAGACATCAAAATTTATATATCTGGGTGGGTTTTAGTTAATGGATACTAGAAAACTACAGATAAACAAAAATAACTGTATATTTTCTGGTGAATTGAATTGCTTTCTAAACTGCTTTCACCAGTTATTGCTAGATCATCACTGACTATAATGATAACATAAACACATAAATGTATGTAAAATTGTGCACTGAGACAACTAATTTTAATTAACTGCAATCAACATCCACAGTCAACAATTTGGAAGCTGAACCCAATACCCACGTACAAGGAAAAGTTCCTTAAGAATGCAATTCAACCCTTTCAATGTTTAGATTATACAGTAAGCTAGCAGATCAAAAACTTGTCAATTAGCTACAACAAAGTTCAGATTCTACATGGATATAAAGAGCAAACCAGATTCAAAGTTGCCTCCACAGTCAGTCCTGAGCATTGCTGTTGATGGTGTTTATAGTGATAAGGAATCAAAAAAAGTAAAAAACTGAATACTAAAAGTGTTGCTGTATTACTGCTAAAGAAAATAATATAAATCATAATGTAAAACTGCCCAAAACTAATGTAGTTCACTTAAAATCATCTTCTACTCTGCAAAGTTTATAACATCCTATTTTGATCACAGTTCTTCACCCTGAATGTTTTATGTTTATAACATCTTACACAGGCTTTGCCCTAATTACCTAAAATAGTTCTCCCATAGTAATGTGAGGATTTCAATTTTACACCTACTGGATTAAAAAGCCACAACCGCAGGCTGTCTATGTGTGATTAGTTCCTCAAACTGAATTTAAATCAGTTTAAAACAGGCTTAGTCAGTTATTTTAACTGGTTGTGTGGTTGTTTGTTTGGGATTTTTTTTTTTTTTTTTCATTTTGATTATTACTTGTTACTCCTCTTAGTATTTCAAGTAGTAATTTTTAGTAATTTTATATGTACTGTTCACTTTGGCCTCTTCCAGAATTTAACTGGCATATATATACCAAAAAACAGTCTGTGGAGTTAGAAATTTTTCTATAATATTTTATATGAATATGTTTTTCATTATAATTTCCTGTTCTGACCAGAGGAAACTGAGGTACCACTACCTAAAACAGACATTTCAAATCACTAAACTAATGGCAGATATAGCATGACAATTCTTTCATTTCCAGTCCAAAAATAAAGCTTTTTTAAATGAGTGACAAAAGTTCTTATCTCATGGGATTGAAATGTCTGCCCCATGTTTCCTTGTAAACACTTTCTTCTTCACTGCCTCCTCTAAATCTATTTTTTCCAGTTCTGCTATTAAAATTAATTCATCTTGTCAATTCTCTCTCTCTAGACACTCAAAGTGATGTGTCAATTTCCTGCTCACAGCCCTAGCAATGCCTGACACTCCATCCTGAACCTGATGCTTCAGGAGAATCCTGACTTTGTAAGTCCTACCTCTCAGCCTGGGCTTGTTTTTCTGACAATGAAGAGAAATAATCACATGTAAGACCAATTCACTCATCATCTTTCAGCACTCCATTACTACAAAAGATTCTTCACATCTACAGGTGCTTTCTGTCTCCACCTATTTTAAACTGTATCTCACACAGACATAGATGCTTACAATGTAGCTATTTTCATGTATTCAAAAAACATTACCTCTTTTTCCTCTATCCAAGATGATCTGGTACCATAACCAACCTTCATTTGAGACACACAGAGACATATGGAAATCAACATAGACACGGGCCCTCTGTGTCACAGGATGTGGCACAGTTTGCCCAGAGAATGTGCAGATGAATCATCAGTGGAAAAAAATGTTGAAGGCCAGTTTGGATGAGGTTTTGAGCAACGTGGTCTAGTGGGTGGCATCCCTGCCCATGGCAGAGGGGTTGGAACTAGATGATCTTGAAGATCCCTTTCAACCAAAACCAGACTCTCAAGAAGCAGAGGCCTTTGTAGAAAACTAAACAACCCAGTCAATCTCCTCTTCCTCACTTCCAATTCTATAAATGTCTCACAAACCATGTTCAGTGGATATGCAAACTGTCATGCATGCCTTTCCTCTTTTTCCAAGTAGCCCAGCTCCAGATTTTCCTGCTGAGCCTCAAAACAAAAATTTCTCT
The DNA here is from genome assembly GCA_013398275.1 of Promerops cafer. Taxonomy (NCBI): domain Eukaryota; kingdom Metazoa; phylum Chordata; class Aves; order Passeriformes; family Nectariniidae; genus Promerops; species Promerops cafer. The sequence continues at coordinate 865,918 of VZSE01002642.1, read as the reverse complement.
TCTTCTTACAATCTCTGCTGAGAACTGACTTATTTTTGTCATGTTAGATGCCATCAATACATCCACTAAAGGAATATAAAGCTAAAAGTAAAAGAAAATATAAAAACTATGTATGTGCTCATAGCATACATCATATTTAAGACACATTTGCTTTAGAAAAAAATTCCATGATCCCCTATTTGTCGTTTTGTCTCTTTTATCACTACCCTTCAACTTGTATCAGATTATGCCATATCAAGAACATAAAATAATTCGGGATTTTGGAAGCTAAAGTCTTTTCCCTTGAAACTGATCAACTACATATGGCACCAAAGTAAGAATAAAACCAAGCCCAGTTTTAATGATTCTTTGCATTGTAAAAACTGTGCAAAACTCTTGAACCACCAGACCATGAGTCATGCACCACCTTAAGGATAGACACTGCAGGCATGGTACTAAGAACATCTTCTTTCTACTTTTTCAATTATATGTGCCCATTCATTGCAAGGAATACTCATATTCATGCACAAACCCTTCAGCAGCAGCAACAGCACCAGAGAAGAAGATCACAATAGTGACACTTTTAATACTAGCCCCCTCTTTGGGATTCACAATTTTTTGTCTCTTGAGGGTTCTCTTGACAGACATTAAAGACAGACACTACAGAAACACATTTTTAAAAAGGGTTGGTTTTTGAGGTATTTTATTTCATTGTTAATTCAGTTAATTTCAATTAAAAATCTTAAAAGCATTGTTTTGTAGAAACCACAATTTTGACCTCAAAATACTGAAGTACCACTGTTAGTTTGTTTTGTTGGGTTTTTTAATTTTTTTTTCCATTTAGAATTTCTGTACAGAAGAGGCTTATTATTGTGTTATGTTCTTTATTTTCCCCCCAAGTTTGTAATGGTTTGTTTGCCTTTGAATGTACCCACCCCATTTTCCCTGTCCGTCATTGTAAACCCCATCCTATTTTCTCCAATGTTCCCCTTCAATCATTGTAGCCCTGCCCTCCCTAACCTGCCTGTCAATTGTGACCCCTCCCCTTTTTCCAGAAGGTTCTCTGTTCTTTGGCATTCCATTGGTGTATGTGACCCCTTTCTCCTCCCCTTTATTCCCCATTGGGCCCTACATTGTAAACTCCTCCCCTCTCTCCTCCCCTGGAGTTACCCCATTGGTCAAAGAGATGTAGCCACCCACTGATTCACCCCCTTTTTAAACCCATGCAGAGAGCTGTTTAGGGCTGTTTCAGTCCCTGAAGTGTCTAGTCAGGGTCTTTGTTTGTCCCTGGATCCTACAATAAACCTGCCTGGAGCTTCATACTGACAGCCTCCTCGCCTGTTTTACTCTCCTTTGGACTGTGTTTGTTCCTCTCGGTCCTTTGGAACCCATGGAGGGACTGGCTGGCAGCATTTTTACCCCCAGTAAGTCCCCACACCTGGCACGCTGCCTGCGTGTGTAGAACAGCCTGTGGGGGAAAAGCTAGCCGGGATGCAGGCGGATGCATCAGTTTAGCAATGACAGGAAAGGCAAATGTATATCAGTGTTCCCTGGTGGTTTCAGGACCTGCTGAAGTCAATGGAAAAATCCTGAATGTCACTCAAAAAACTAAGATAAAGCCTGTAATATTAAGGTATTACTATATTTTTATTTGTTTTAAGGAAATGTGTGGCTGTTAGGCATAAGTTTTTTTTCATGAGAGTCATTTGCAGAAATTTTCTAAGGGGAGTTGCCCCATCTTTCTGCCACTCTTGATGCAACAGAGCTTTTAATTATTGTGTGTACTCAGCAGTATTTAATTTCATGATTATTTCTAGCTTGAGAATTTTTTTAGCTTTTAATGTGATAGTATTAAAAAAAGGTGCTAGAAATACGAAAAATTACGTACATAGTAGAGCTTTTAGCATTAAAGTGGTTGCTTACATATAGAAATTTTTCAGTTTTTCCTCAAAAAACTTGTCTAGCCTCTGTCTGCCACTTCAGATTATGAATCTCTTGTAGGTAGTCTGCTGTATCTGTTAGCTCCATGCAGTTATCTCATGCACTTGGGATTCTCTCAGGTGGCACCAAAATGCTTGTGCCTGGACAAGTGAGTCACAGGCAGGATTCTGTGCCAGGTAAGCTACACTTCCAGTTGAGGATCCAAGCTTTCATACAATAATAGACCTATGAAATATCCTGAATTGGAAGGAACCTACGAGGATCATCAAGTCCAACTCTTGGCTCTGAACAGGACAACCCCAAAAGCCACACAGTGGACTTGAGAGCATTGTCTGAGTGCCTCTTGAACTCACTTTTGGAGCTGTGACCACTTCCTTGGCGAACCTGTTTCACTGGCCTGCTACATTCTGGATGGAAAACCTTTTTTCTAATACCCAATCTAAACTTTCCTGACACAGCTTCATGTCATTCCTGTGGGAAAATTTCCTGCCATTGGTCACCAGAAAGAAAAGGTGGGTGCCTGATCCTTTGCTTTCTCTTGTGAGAATGTTGTGGATAGGTATGAGGTCCCTCCTCAGCGTACTCTTCTCCAAGCTGAACAGACCAAATTGCCTCAGACTGGCTTCTCTTCTAGACCCTTTACCATCTCTGTAGGCCTTCTTTGGACGCTTTCTGATAGCTTTGTATATTTTTGTATTGTGGTGCCCAAAACTGCTCACAGGACTCCAGGTGAGGCTGCCCCAGAGCAGAGCAGGACAGCTGGCGATGCTGTGCTTGATGTCTCCCAGGACACTGTTGGCCCTCCTGGCTGCCTGGGCACTGCTGACTCACGTTCAACTTTCTGTCAACAAGGACCCCCAGCTCCCTCTCCTCAGTGCTGGTCTCCAGTGTCTCATTCTCCAGTCCATTCATATATCCATTTTCTTATTAATGCAGCTTGATTCAGTTACTCACACTCAGCAGGCCTGGGTACTGACAGAGCATTTTAGTCATCCTCAGGGCATCCAAGGCAGCCAAGCTTTTGGTAGATTAAACATACAGCTTGAAAAAACCGATACCCTTCTAGTATGATAGATAGAGGCAAGGTAAGATACCCAAGGACATGTCCATTTGCCCTAGAAAACTATGAATGGACTAATTAATCGATCCTTATATTTACAATCTTGTCAATGGGAACTTAAGCATCTATAGTGGGATTCAGTTGACAAATACAGGTATTAGATGTCTTGCAACACATTCATCTGTTTCAGATAGAGATCAGAAGGAACATATAGAAAACCTAGAAAACATATAGAAACCTAGAAAAAAATTCATTTATATCATCATCTGTAGTCTCAATAGGATGCTCAGCAGTGCCAAAATGACACTATAAGCCTGTAGTAGTCAACCAAAACTTTCAGCTTTCTCCCCATGGGGAGGTACTCAGAGAGTAGAACTGTCTAAATAAAGATACCTAATACTGCTTTAGATTAACTGTGTTATAGCTACTAGCAACTGACACAGCTGAAGCTAGAGCAGGACATCTCCTTTCACTTCCATGCAGATTTGGATCCTCTTAGCTATGAGTCATTTTTTGTGGAACTGAATCCTGCCCCTATACATAGAAACCTCTTTCTAACTGCAGAGGTGTCACATAATCCTACCATCCCATTTTTGAAAATCAGCTTGTTCTCTTTAGTACCAGACTTCAAAATAAGGTTACGCTAAGCTGGCCTGAGGCTACATAGGCATCCCTCACTTTATTTTTGCTCCCTACTCCATCAGTCAGTATAGATGGATGCTTGATTTAAGAAGATTAAATCTCCGCTCATCCAGATACAGTTTTTAAGCATTTGCAATTGTTTTTCGACACAGTGAATAGAAGATCTTTGCCTTACTCAAGAAAATTACATCACATGTTCATGGAGATATCTGATCAACTACAATGATTGAATTATTAAACAGATATGTTGAGTTGAGTGTAATAGCAACCTGGAATACCTCTTTTTCTGCAATGACTACTAAAACAGGTAAGATGAGTAATGCAAATGTAGATACTGCAAAACAAATGTCTTCGGATTCCTATTTTTTCCCTTCTGCTCTCCACGGTGAATTATATCACATATTCACTAGCTTCTGACATTGTTCCTGCTCATTTTCTTTTATAAACCCCAAAATTTATTGCTTTTCTTTCAAGTTACTTTTATGAAATTTTTATGCTACTTTGCTTCCTAATCACATTCGTAATTTATTTTGTAAATTTTCAAGTTATGCAGTGATATTTTACAAAGCAATCCCAGAAACTTTCTAATTAAAATATCTTTGCACGGAAGAGTTTAATCTTTTAAAGAGCGGATATTATACTTGCTACTGTTTCTTTGATCAGTCTTAAAATATGTGTTGCTCATTCAGAGTTGATCAGTAATTTTTGTCTTTTGTAAAGAATTCTTTTATTAATTTTAAAAGTTTTGGGATTTGTATTAAACCAAACTATTTGTGAGAAGTCTGTAAGCTTGATGGAAATTATTTAACTCATAGGACTTGTATAAACTTGATTACCTTATCTAATACAATTTTGAATTTTGGGAAGGAGAGAAGACTATTTTAAACAACTCAGTTCCATAAGGGAAAAATTTTTCAGTAGTTAAAGGACAGGAAAGAAGGTAAATGTTGGCTCTGTGGAAAGACTTTTCTGGCTTCTGTCCTGAAAGGCTACATATCTCCTTTATTATGTGATGAGTTGACCCTGGCTCTATTGCTTCCCCTTCTCAATCTGACAGGGGAGAGAAATATGACAAAATGCTCTGTGGGCTAAGAAAAGGACAGGGAGAACATTCAGCATTTATGACCACAAGCAGAACAGGCTCCACTTGGGAAATTAATTTGATTAATTACCAATCAAATTAGAGGAGTTTAATGAGAAATAGAGCCACATTTTGAAACACTCTGACCCACCCTTCCTTCTTTCCAGTTTTCTCTCCACCTCCCCCAGCCACTCAGAGGGACAGGAAATAGGTTCCAGTCAGTTCGTGACTTGTTGTTTCTGCTGCTGCTTCATCTTCAGCGAGAGGACTCCTTATGCCCTTCCCCACCACAGGCTTCTGTTTCCCTAGGGGTACGCAGGTCTCTCCAGGAGCCTGCTCCAGCATCGGTGCTGTTTGGAGCCACAGCCTCCTTCAGACATCCAGTGGCTCCAGTGTGGGGTCTTTACCACAGGCTGAGGGTGGATCTCTGCTGCCCTGTGGACCTCTGTGGGCTGCAGAGGCACAGCTGACTCACCATGTTCTTTACCACAGGCTACAGGGGACTCTGTCTGGTGCTGGAACACCTCCCCCTCCTTCACTGACCTTGGTGTCTGCAGAGTTGTTCCCCTCACATGTTTTCACTCTGCTCTTGTAGTTGCTGTTTAGTAACACAGTAGTTTTTCTTCCTCCTTAGCTCTGTTTTCCCAGAGGCACGTTCACAGTCACTGATGGGCTTGGGCTTGGCCAGCAGGTCTGTCTTAGAGTCATCTGGCGTGGGCTCTGTCAGACACAGGGAAAAGTTCTGGCATCATCTCACAGAAGCTACCCCTGCAGCCTGCTACCAAAATCTTGCCACATAAACCAAGTGCGACTTTATATGCTAGTTACTACTCAGCTGCTCATGTAACTTCTCTATATGAGCTCCTGTGTAAACTGCTCTCCACTGAGAGGATGTCAACCTGTAATCAGTGTCTCTCAAAGTGCTTGCATTCTGGAAGGTCTGGGGCCAAAGCTACCCCAGAAGAGCACAGTTTGCAAATAACTATAGCTGAAGGCTCTGAAGCTGTTATCACACAACCCTATTTGACTGCAATTTTGACACAAACACGGTTGTTAGGTTTGCCTTGGATCTACATGAATTTAGTCAACTTAATAGAATTCTCATCTAAACTAACAGACATATGTTGGCCTAAAGAGGGATAAAGCAAAGCAAGTTTCTGATCTTTTCATACTAGTTATTTAGTAATAATACAGTAATACTATATTGTGGTCAATCTCTAGCAGCACTTTGTAACAGAAGCTGTTAAATTTTTTCCTGGGCCAAAGTGATACGTAAGAAATTTTCATTTTTATAAGCAAACCCACTTTTTTCTTCTTTTTTCTTCCCCCCCATGCTTGTTAATGGAAGTGGATAAAAGAGGGTCTACTTTTCTTTAAAAAAATAATGGAATCATAAATTGTATTTCCTTTTGTAAGAAAGTGGTAACCAGACAATATGATTTGTACTTCTCTGTGCAATTTTCTACTGTTTGGTTTAGATAAATATTAAAATAAGGTTATTTGAAAAGCCTTCACTTACTGATGATATTAGCAACTGCCACTATTACTGCACTTATTGACTACGTTGACCTTTTAGAATCTCAGCCCTGAAACTCAACTGCTGTGTTCTAATCAGGTTGTATGTCTGGGGCTCTGGGATGATTTATCAGTTAGAAATTATTTGAAGGGGATGTATGATTGTAATATATTTCTCTGATGGATCTTCCATAAAGCTTACAATGGGCATAGAACAAGGTCACAGGGATGTTATTCAACTTAAAATTTCCATTCTAAGTTTCAGAATCTCTGCAATCTGGCTTAATTTACATCATACTCACAGAAAGAGCAAAGCAATCACCCTAACAACAAGAATGCAGATTTAATACTTGACCCTTATAGACCATGTAGCCTTTTTCGAAATAATAAAGGAAAACTGTCTCAAATTACAAAAAGAATCAAACATAATATATATGCATTATAAATGTTCATGAAAAGAGAAAAATAGGAAGGATGCTTTATACTGTACTGGGTGGTTCTACAGAACTCTGTTACAAGAAACATGAAGGAATCCTTTATAGACAGGTAGTAGGAAAACTTTAAAAATATTAGAGCAGTCATAACTTTTTGGCTGTATTCTTCCTCTCTTCTGGGATGGTGGTAGAGAACTAGAATAATCAACAGCACAGTAAAACAATGGTCTGTCTAAAGTTAGTAGGAGGAAGCTCTACCTCAGAGAAGATACAACCTGCATCAGCATAGCTAACTACAAATTCCATAGAATCATAGACTCTCCTGATTTGGAAGGGCCCAACAAGCATCATCAAGTCAACTCCTGAACCTGCATGGGACAACCTCAATAATCACACCATGTGCCTGAGAGAATGTACTTATTTTTTCTCACTTTAAGTTTTCTGCAATAAGTGAACAAATGCTACTATTTCTGAAAAACACATATATGCAACCTCTTTCATCTCTATATGTGTGGCAGGACCTGTGAAACAAATATATTGTTTCTCTGTAAATTGTTCCACTGTATCCAAAGGGATATATTTGGCCTATAGAAAACCTGCAGCAACTGATAATAAAATTAAAGTTCTGGAAGAAGTGGATTCACTCAGTGTTCACTAAGTCCGTCAGGACTCCTGACGTGCAGAAGAGTTGTAAGGATCACACTGGAACACAGGAAGCATGGCATATTCACCACATCAGCTTTAGAAGGGAGTTTCTCCTTATAGTAATGACAATATGTCAGAGGTATTGGTGATCTGTTTTAAAGGTTCTCCAAACTGATGAAACTGATTCATGATAGATCTAGTAATTAAAAACAAGAAATCAAATACATTTGATTAATTTAAGAAAAGTGTTTGTGCCATGTTCCAAATCTAAGATCTGTCATCAAGATAATCCAGCTGCACCAAGGAGATTTTGTCACTATAACATGGAGCTGCCCACATACATTCAGTAAACAGAAGTATTACCATGTTAATTTTAATCTTTAACATGTGCAGTTTTCAATTATCAAGCTATATATTGCTGTGTATACCTTCAGCTTAGAACAGAAATACAATTTGAATCTCTAACTGCCTTTTATAAAATTTACAATACCCTAGTGACTTTTTTATCCATAGATGGAGAAATAACACACAGCATGTTTGTAGTTATCACTAATACCCCAAAAATGCAACTTTATCAAAAATAAAATACCTATTTCTAAACATGAAGATGGCAAACACTTTTCAAAAATAATCAAAAGTAGACATGTGTGAAGTAGGTATACTATGCATACTCTGTGTATTTACTGAAATACAGCATTACTTCATATCAAATTACACTGAATTGCACCCTACTTGAGGTAGTGTGAAGGGACTTTGCCAGTGTATAGTGTCACTGTGAGTAAGGAAAGAGTGGTGAGATTTATTTCAGAGAACAGTAAGCAGCTTACTTTGGGTTATAATTAAGTTGGTGTCTTAGTTCCTTCAGAACAAAACTGTCTGTGATAAAACCAAGGGCCTTGTTCTAGACTCTGAGCACAACTGGTCAAGTGGAATCACTGTAGAAGTTAGAGTGAAGCAATACTGTTTGCAATTTACTCTCACTTACTCAGTATTTAAAGGGTTGCTCTCTGAAGCACCTGATACATAATTAGAGTCAAACCCTTAATTAACCCTTCTTTATGCAGTTAAGATAATAACAATGATTACAATCTTGTTTCATTGCAATAAAGGGCAAACATCCCCAAAGAAATGTCATATAATGTATGTCCTCTAATTAGTGCTCACCCGGTGATTTGAGTGCCACTTACTGTGTCAACAGCGCCATTTGTTGCCAACATGTTGGCTTTTTTTCCTCTTTGAGTTTTGCAAGAACATTCTCGTAGTGAGCAATTTTGATGTTGGTAATCTACATAACTGACTGGAATGAAACAAGACAGGAGAAGTGTTAAAGCTCTGTGCCTCGAGAGCCCAACATTGCTTCTTTAAAACCCCGAAACCAAGTCTGAATTCCCATTTAGATGCTTCGTTGGACACTGAATTAAGCAGGACACTGAATTAAAATCTGCACTGCTTAAGAGTCTAATGTTAATTCACCAAAATAAATGGAAAAATTACTATTCCTTTCAAGACCATTTTTGGACCAGATCCAAGAAGCATAATTTTCCCTCTTAAAAAGAAGCAGCTCTTCATGCAGCAGCCAGTCCCTGAGCTCCAGTGAAAGCTCTGAATGAGTAAAATGTTGCCCTATATATTGCTGAATCATGGTCAATTTGTTGTCTACCAGCACCCTCACGTCCAGATTTTGTATATCTGACCATATTTCAAATTACAATAATATTATTTTGGGTTTCAGGCAGGCACAGATTTTTCTCAAAAATCTGAAAAGTTCTTATTTTAATTTCAGATGGAAACTAATAAATTACAGTAAGGGGCAGATGCCTTCTCTCTCAGGCTGTGAGCAGTTTCAATGCTACAGAGCTCATGAATTTCATATATTTGAATGAGTAATGATATCACCAAGGGTGTTATCAGTCTGTCTTGCATCAGACATATTTGAACCTGTTCTTTTGGGCAGTCAAAACGGGGACATTTGGGCCAGCAGTCTGACCTGTTGAAAATATTGATGAGGTAGGTAAGGAATTAAGGATCTGTCATGGACAAGGATGGAGTAAATGACAACGCCCCCAGTGTTTAAAGATCCTGGGGTTTATTTAAGAACTAAGAAGATTAGAGCTTTTACCCTAGTCTTACTCACTCCTTCACTCCCTCACTTAGTCCACTCTCCTCCAGCCATATGTTCAATAGGTCTTGACATGCTTTTCCTGCAGGGGCATCTCTACTGGTCGAGGAATGTTGGGCAGAAATTCATGCTGGTTCTTGCCAAGCTGCTGCTCACAGTGAGCAGCCTCGTGCATTACCTCACAAAGTCCCAGGCCGTCCCCTGGCATTTGTCTGTACACAGTACTCTGATTTCCATGGTCTTCACCCACATCCAAGATTTTTCCTTCAATCAAGATACTTGTCCACTTGGAGAGAATACTTCTTCCTAAATCTTAATAGTCAGTGTGCAGAGTCACAATACATGATCATCTTCCTGACTTGCAGTTCTGTCTTATGTCACTTGTCAACTGGAAGATTCAGGACATGCTGCTTTTGTTCAGTTCAAGTTTCCATCAGTATTTTCAAACACATATGCAGCCAGTTATCTGCCATGTTAGCATTCACATTTTAAGCTGGTTTTTCACAAGAAACATGATCTTGTAAAAATTACAAGATTTACGGTTATCAGCATTTCAGATCATAATATATTATAAGCACTTGCGAAAGAAATGCCAATATTCAAAGATGATTCCTCTAATTCCAGAGTTTTTGTGTTTATGATTTTTTTCTCTATCTCTGCAATGCTGCCTCTGGCAAAATAGATACGATTTTCTAAAAACTGGATTTTACTATGCAAGTACTTTTTGAGTATTCATATTGTTTGCCATCAGTTTTTTGCCTATGCCGGATGATGTAGCTGTATACTCATAGCAAGATAATTTATCAAAGTGAAAGCTATTAACTCATTTCAGTATTTAATCACCAAATAAAATTTATTAAGCAAAGCAGCAATTATAATTTAAAAAGAGCACAGAAATTTAAAAAAAAAAAAAAGTTTCTTAATTTCAAAGAAATGGTTACATCTGGAAGGCAAGACTGAGGTTATAACTTGGTCTGAAGTGCTTAACCTTTTCATAAGAGCCCTTCAGGGCACTATTCTAACAATAATCATGAAGGATTCCCTATAGTAAAAGGTATAACCAAGATCATGTGTTCAGATTCAAGGGTTATAAAGGAATGGTTTGTGATAAATGTCATCTTAACATCTATATATAAATTTAAATGCCATCATGACATATTTCCAAGACATTACAAAATATTGCATGGCACAAAAATTGAATTTTACAAGATTCTATGTTACTAGAAATTGTTCCATGGAACTGTTCTATGTTCTGGACAGATAGCTATATAATTTTGTCTCTTAAGATGTTCCTAAGTCTTTTATTTTGACACATTCTAGCACCCCAAATACTGTGGCGAAGGCATCTGAAAACCCAAGGCATTATATGGCTTATTGGTCTGAGGGCGAAAAATCCTGCCTGCAGAAAACATGTTACTCCATGAAAGCAATGCTGAAAACAAGGGCTGGAGAAGGCTGATGGATGGTTAATTTGTCTGATGAGGCTCAGCACAGGTCAAATAGACTTGAATGTATTCAGTCATCATAATGTCTCTGAGGCAGACAGGCATCTCTCTGCCTGCCTTTTAATGTTTTGGGGAGAGCTGATGGAGAATTTGTATTGTTCAGCGTAGAAATAGGTGTGGTTTCTCCATCTCATGATCATGTATTGGAAATGACTAGGACGATTTCAGTTGCAAGGTCACTTAAAACATCCAGCCAACACCAGGAAAGTTCAGGAAACCCCTTTGTTTCTATATTCTATTCCTTGAATAACCTGAGAATTCAGTATTCTTGTTTCATTAGTCACAAATATATAGTCAGGTTCACAAATAGTTCTATGATCTAAATGGCAATGCAGAGATCTGGTGATCTTCAGTGAGTGGATGAAAGCACCTGTTAAAAATTAGCAATGCCTTTTTACACAAAACAATAAAAGTTGGGCTGTCGCAGCATTTGTTTGCAACTCAAATTTCATTTTTCAACAGGTAGTTTTCCTGAATAAATTTCAACTGAAATTAATTACCACTGTAAACCAAATTGATTTTGAGTTTCTATACATGTGCCACAAGTATTTCACACTTTAAAATGATGGGCATTTTAGTGAATTATAAGGAATTGTTGATTATTACTACCATAAGCCAGATAAAATTAGTTTGGAACTGTTTATTGTTTATCAGTCAGAATTGCTAGTTCTTATCATACTACATTTCTATCATTCTGCTTCTATGAATTATATTAGCTTTTGGATACATATGCTGGTGGCATGAATGTGTACAGCCCCTCTGGATTTTTTTTTTTCTCAGAAAACTACTGAGAAAGGAAAGTCTACCGTGAGAGTTGATAATGCGAGAGAAATATTTCAAGACAGATCTTTATGTTGGAGTGTTCATTTACTCAATTACATATATGCATAATTTATGACTAATTTTTGCTACCAAGAGGTACATTTTACATTACAATTTTCAAGATCTAATTGCTGACAAAATATTTTAAGATCAATTGTTTTCTTGTTCCTCCCTCTCTTCAAATTTGGTGGCTTTGGGTTTAAGAATTAGGAGGTAAAAAACACTGGAATACAGAGTCAGCTTTGTCAAATATCATCAGCTTTGAGGGGCATCTTCATCATTGTAGATTTGAATAGAATTCAGCTCATAAGTACATAAGTGAATGGATCAGATCAAAGAAAATAAGAAGCTTACATCTGAGACAAACCAAATTATTAAAGCGATGTAATTTGATTGTGTCATAATTTCATACTAATTATTTTTCACTGCTACTTTGTTTCAATGTATGTTTCCTTGGCCCCTGTGGGAGGACATTTTTTTTTATTGTTTTCTTCCACTTTCTGATGAATGGATATTACATGGAGAAAAAAAAAAACAGAAAAAAAACCAAAATAACCCATAAAGAAAGGCTTTCTTAGCTTAATTTCTGTGCAATAACATACAGATTATAAAGAACAATAGCAGCACAAACCATTAAGAGGGCTATCCTGAAAACAGTGGTCAAAAAGCAGAATCAAAAACTGAATATCACATTAAAAAAACCCATGGCAAATACAGAATTGTATTTTTGTGGAAGAAAAAGGAAAAAAAAGAAAGAAATAAATATTTCAAAGCTGCATGCAGCAAAGTGGTAATCAGTGATTATTCATGTTTAAATTAAGGACATAATTTAAGTGCTTAGTTAGATCTGATCTTAAAAGCCTAACTTCTTCTAAGTTTGAGTTCTTAAGTGATACAAATTGTTTTATATGGGAATTCTGATAAAGGAACTGTAACTAAAGAATGGCTCAGTTTATGAGTAAATAAGTTTTAACCTCTAAAGGTGAACTAGAATAGTAAATCACAGATTGTTCACTTTCCACATAAAATTATTTCCACACTAGACCTTCATACGATACATGATGTGAATTCACAATGTCAAAATTTTTTATAGTGGTTGCCAAACCCAGTGCTCTAAAAGGCCCAAATAAGAAAAACACTATATGAAAGAAACAAATTGGTTTGCAAAAAGCACTTTAAAATCAATAAATCATCAGGGTAGACAATAGCCCATTTTGCCATTGATTACTAATAGTTTTTTCATTGTTTAGGTTTCTCTAAATTTCTTATTTTTAATTGTTCAGTGGACAATAAATATGAACAATCGCAACCTGCAGATTACTTCCCATAGCTACTTAAAATTTTCTGTATATGTCTAGTCATCACCATCACATGGTATTACTTCTACTCTTGGTATAGCTGACTGCAAAAAGAGCAGTAGAGAATAGCAAACATCAAATAACAAATACTTATGCCCCATGTGTGAATGTCTTCCTTCTCATATAAGTAGATATCTACAGAAAAAATGGTATTCCCCAAGCATCCCTACAAGAAAAATTTGTTCCTGTAAATATTGCAAGTTTGCAAAAAATAAAAGCAGGTTGGAAACAGTTTAGTAAACACCCATCTGGATTTAAACAAATATTTGTAAACATTGTATTAGTACATTTCTCCATATCTCATTACATACATAGCTTTCCCTTTATGCTTTTAAAAATGCAGACAAAAATAAAATGTAGGAACCAGGGAGCTTTTAAACCAATTTTATATTTTGTACTTGCCTTATTCTATGTATGAAATAGAGTTAATGTTTACTATAAGGGAGCTTCAATTATTTTTTGTTTTCATTCATTAATACTGTGTTTTTAAAACCTGTAGCAAGTACATCATATCTCTCTGTGAATATTATCATTATAATCTCTGATTGTTATCTTATGTGATATGGAAAGTAATCAACTATCCAATTTTTGTTGAAAATTGCAAAAAGACTGTCATATAAGATCTAAGAAAGCAATTTCCTGAATTCATTGACCTTTCAATTGATATCATAACACAGCATAATCACTAGGCATTTAAATTAGCAGTGTAACTCAACGTAGATGGATAACTGTGAAATCTCAAGGGCTTGTTGCCTGAACAAGACCACAGCACTGTAGCTAAAAGGGTAAATGTGCTTCATGTTTAGGGATGACCTTTAAGTCCCACAGCTGCCTATCATACGTCTTGTAATCTGCCCTGTTGTTGGGTTCATCTGCTTATTTTATCCTTTCTTTTTTGTAAAAGTTTAGTTTTCAGTCAGGTCTGACACTTCTGCCACAGGCACGACACAGGTATATATGCTTTATTTTGTCTTAATCTAGGCTCACAGTCATCTGCCTGAGGAAAATACTTGATCACTGAAAAAATATTTACTCTTAAAAATTTTGTCTTTTAAATGAAAAATAAAATACAAGGGGAGTATCATATTGCTTTTCCTTTAACACATATATTTGATTATTAGTTTGATTAGAATCATCTGTCATGATTTTAGCTTCCCTAAGACTCAACATCCAGCCTAACTTTCTATACTCTGTATAGTCATTAGAGAGGAACTGGCACTCACAACTTTCTCTGGATATTCTAGTACCTAATCAAAGATGAGGCAAAGGAATGTCCGCATAAAGATGTGTCTCCATTTCTGTACTGAGGATACAGAGCAGCAGCCTCTCTCTCTCTGACAGCAGGCAGAAGAACTTGAAGACAAGCAGGGAGAAGAATTCCAGGACAAGCTTTTAGAAGTCACTGTTGAGATAAGAATTAAAGGTCTACAAATTTTTTTTTTTTCACAATTCCTTTTCTATGTGCAATTACAGCCTTTCTTGGGACATGAAAGTATAGATGCATGATTTCCTTTGTTTGAACTCACAAAATTAGAAATTTTCAGTTTGTGAGCCTTTGAAATTGTATATATATATATGTGTACGGAGACTGGACTCACCTAAGCAGGATCACAGTTCAGCATAAGTCATGTCCCATTAACACAGAGTAGATTATTTAATGAAAAACAAAATTAAAGCCAAACAAAGCAGCTGACTTCCTTAAACTGTACTTTAGTCTATGAGGTCAAATTCCATAGCTATTGACTGGAAAAACTCTGGAAGAAACCTAAGGAGTGTTGTTTGGTGAAGGACTGGAAAATTTGATTCATTGGTGTCTGACGGTGGTGTTTGAAATGGGTTTGGGATTACTTGCCTTAGAGGCCGAGTGCTGTACCACTGAAGAGCCTTCACACTGACAAGAAAGGTGTTGAGGACTGAATTCAAATGGCAGTTGAACAAACATTCTTATCCTATGAGTCGCCTCTTCTGGACATTCACAACTATATTTTTGCTTCAGTTGAATTTATACCACTATTCCTGCTTTCTGCTGATTGAATTCTGGTAATCTAATTAAAACCTATTCACTCAGTATTACTTATTGGTTAGCTGAAGACCCCAACAAATTTGTGCTGTAATAATGTCACATCCCTAATGATCTGACGATATGTGATACTTGGTAGCCTGAACAGCAATAACAGAATGTACCTCTTCACAGAGAAACCCAAGTTAATTGATAAAATTCAAGTTAGTTTTTCTTTTAACTGGGGAAAGGACTACAGTTTTCTGTACACAAATCACTCTGTTCTTTTAATCTACTTTTTTTTCCTCTCTGACATATAAACTTTCTAAAATAAGCAGTAATTTTCAGGGTTTATAACATTCATTATCCCCTCTGCTTATCTTGTGTAGCAGGCTTGTGCTTTTTAAAAGGACATTTTTCTTCTTGTATTGCTGTTTACTTCTCACACAGTACTTTTACAGAGAAAATGTCATATTGTGAAGTGTCCAGGTAACCTCCATGCAATGTTTTTTTTGACCACAACTTTATTTTACAAAAGGCCTTTTTAACAGCAAACCCAGATCAAAGCACTGCAGAATTTGGAGACAAAACAAAAGTTCCACAGTAAAGAAAAATCAATGATCTTTCAAATAAATCAAGATTAAATCAAATCAAGCAAGTTTAACAGAGGATTTTAAAGCCAAACAGTGACTTGGCTTACCTGATAGCCAATCACAGGTACAGCAGATCAGATGAATATAAAACCAGTAATAAATGCCTGTATCCTCTCCAATCTCATGTTATAAACAAAAAGACATTGAGTTACCTCCTGATGCCTTTATTGGCAAATATTTGTTCCACAGGATGTCTTTCAGTGGGGCAGAACTAAAATTAGATCCAATTTTATATAAGATAGCAGAAATTGACTTTTATCATCAATCAGCTATATCATTTTGAGTAACTGTGAAGTACTGAAAGTCAATAAATATGTTTGAGATATCAATTAATTATTAGAATGTCTAAATTGAAATTCAGTAAGCTGTTTCAAAATATGCAGGCCTTAATTATTTCCTTTTGCACAGAACACATGCTAGATAGATTTTTAGAATAGTATGTCTCATTAAACACTGTATTTATTTATCAATCCTAGTGGGGTGAAAGGTTTATAGCACATAGTCAGCAGTAGAAGGAAAAATATTTGACTTAAACTTATACATTTGTTCTTATACTGTAAGTGATTTTGGCATTTATAAACTGGTTCTTGCTCTGGACTCTCTAAATCTCAGATAAATGCCAAGCTAGTCATCAGCCATCCATTTCCCTTTCATCCAAGTGCTCTGCCCAGTGTAGAACCTGACACATTAGAAATTGTGCTGATATTTTGCATACATGCACAGTTTCAGTTTATTGTTTCAGTTGCCAGTTAAGCCTGACTAGTTCTGCATAAAATAGCACATCTGCCTTATTAATTCAGTCATAAAATATAAAGTGATAATCATAGCTGAAAAATGAAGTTTCTTTCTAAACAACCTCCAACATTATTATCAGGTAGCTAGCTCATAGCAACAAAATATAAAGATCCAACTCTCTGACAGTAGTTCATAGTTTATGATCCATCTTGAGTAGTCTAATATTTTAAACAATCATGTTCAGGCTTTACCTCACAAGAGAGAAAAGAAGAGATAAGGCCACATTTCACAACTAAATATTAGTCAAATGTACCCAGTGAATTCACCAGACTTCCTAAAAACTGTCAAACAATGAAAAATATCTGAATTATCTTTAGTCACACAAAAATGTAGCATCAAATGTGGGATACATCTCATTTAGCTTTATTAGCATAAAGCTGAGGCCTCAAACTTTGAGCTAGATAGACATTCACTGTATGCTCAGTATCTTTCTAAAGCAAGGAAGAAAAAGGTATTAGATACCTGACTTTAGCATATCAGTATGTGGGTAAGAAAAGTCCCACTCCTCATTGTGTAATGCTAAAAGGATAAATATTTTTTATCTGCTGCTGATACTAATGTATTTAGGTAGCATTTGCATCTATCTCACTGGAAGGTAACACCTCCAGTCACATCTCAAAGTTTTGCTTTAGAGTCTCCTCTGTGTTTTATGGGCCTAAGAAACGTGCAAGTATTTTGTGACATGGATTTTTTTTTTTTTTTTCCCAGCTGGATACTGGTTTCTATAAAATAAACTATATATAAAGATAATTTTCAATTAATTTATTTTCATTCCTTTGTATGGTTACTCCTTTTCAATCACTTTATTTTGTTAGTGTCTTAACAAAAGGAGAACAGAGACATCTTGATTAAGTATCAGACAGCATGGGTCTTAGTTTCATGTTTTTGCAGTAAGTTTAATACTTTGAATTCTCACAAATCCCTGTATGTTCTTATTGACTCTTACACTGTCTTTATAACAATTTACTCTGTGAGTAGTGGTAACTTCAGGAGGACAAAAATCCTAAACTTCTAGCAGAAAATACAGTGATATTTGTCCCAAAACTTTTACTCTCTGGTGGTTTTTTCAGTTCAATTTTCCAATGCAGATCATCTTCACAACAGCTGCACTAATAGTCAATACTCCGTGCCAGGTCCTATTTTCTGATCCATAGAACACATTAAATCACTTTTACTTGCTAGTTTGCCAATTAGCTTTTTCCACTGGATGAGTTTTCTTCATCAATTAAAATTATTGGTGATCATCTAAAGTAATTTCCCTAGTTCATTGCCACTATTTCTGTGCCACTATTAAAGCTAGTACATTACGCCTTTACCAGGTGCCTTTTACCTGTCTACTGATCTAAACAGACTGATGCTGATATTTAAATTACAATGATGGAACTCAGACGTGCTCAATAAGAAATTGGGATCCACTCAGAATTTACCTTTTTTGTTTCCTTTATTTAGACTCATAGAATCATAGAATGGGTTGGGTTGGAAGGGACCTCAAAGATCATCTAGTTCTGAACCCCCTGCCACGGATAGAGACACTTTTCATTAGACCATGTTTTTGAGAGCCCTATCTAACCTGCTTTTGAACTCTTACAGAAATGTGAATGGGGTTTCATCCACAACTTCTCTGGGCAACCTGTTCCTTTGCCTCACTACCCTCACAGTACAGATTTTCTTCCTATCTAATCTAAAGTTACTCGCTTCCAGTTTGAAGCCATTCCCCCTTGTCCTATGACTACATACGCATGTAAGAAGACCTTCTTGAGCTTTTTTGTAGGTGCCTTTTATGTACTGAGAGGCCACAATAAGGTTTCCTTGGAGTCTTCTTGTCTCCAGGCTGAACAACCCCATAGGAAACCTGGTCCAGCCCTTTTATCATCTTCATGACCTTCCTCTGGACTCCCTTCATCAGGTCCAAAATAGTCCTTACCATTTTGGGGGTCTCAGAGCTATATACCTGAGCTGAGACCCAGGTGGGTTCTCATGAGAGCAGAGTAGAGTAGCAGAATCATCTCATTCAATATGCTGATCACACTGCTTTTCATGCAGCACAGGGTATGGGTGGCTTTCTGGGCTGCAAGCACACATTTCTGGGTCATGCCAAGTCTTTCATCCACCAATAGTTCAAAGTACTCCTCCTCAGGGCTGCTCTCAATCCTCTCACTGGCCAGTCTATGTTTGGGATTGCCCTAATCCAGGTGCAGGATTTTACATTTGACCTTGTTGGAATTCATGAGGTTTGCACCGGCCTACCCCTCTGGTCTGTCAAGGTCCCTCTCCATGGCAACCCTTCTCTCCAGTGTGTTGACCACAGCACCCAGCTTCCTGTTGCCAGAAAACTCATTGAGGGCGCATTTTAATGACACAGCCCATGTCACCAACAGAGTCATTAAAGAGTGCTGGTCCTAATACCAACCTCTGAGGAGAATCACTTGTCACTTGTCTTCACTCGGACCTTGAACTGTGGACCGCAACTCTTTGAGTACAACCATCAGTTCAACCCCTTATCCACCAAGTGGTCCAACCATCAAGCCCAAGTCTCTCCAGTTTCAGAGACGAGAATGTCATGTGAGCTAGTGTCAAATGTTTTGCATGAATTCAGGTATATGACATCAATTGCTCTTCGCAACACTGTAGCCCCATCACAGACGACCACAAAATTTGCCAGGCACTTTGTGTACTTAGTGAACACATGCTGGCTGTCAACAATCACCTCCTTATTTTTTATGTGCCTTAGCAAAATTGCCAGGAGGATCAGCTCCATGATCTCTTTGAAGGGAAACTTGTGGATACAGAGGAAGAACTGTGATACATTCTAGTCTACATAGGTGGAAAAGCAAGTGCAAAACAGAGCACATTTGCTCAACACTTATTACCTTCTTTAATCCATACCTGAAGTTGTTAATGTTGCTTGCAAAGTGTGCGTGAATGATGTGAAAGTAATTTCTTTGATATAAACCCACAAATATTCCCCAGGGCCAGCTTTTATTTTCATTAGGAAAGCATCAATTTTAGAAGCATTACTAGAAGTTTCTAATGTTAACAGTCATCAATAATCTGATTCAATTTAAAATGCATATAAAAACAGTCATTTATGAAAAATCTTATAATAAGAATCTTAAATGAAGTATTTTACTTTGTTATGCAAAGACAAAGTTTCCCTTTCTTCCTTTCTCCCTCTTTTGCATTTTATGCTATTCAGTGGCATAGGAGGCATGCAATTAAAATCAAGGCACTTCCCACCTTTTACAATGAATGCTACTACTTTGCTCTTTTCGTTCTACGAAATTCCAAATTTTCTAAAACAGCAATAGGAAAATACAAAAAATAACATTAACTCTGAAAAATGCTTTTCTATTTTACATGTTGTTAAAAGCAGAACCAAGACTTTGGAATATCAAAAAACCTCAGTGTATTTGAAACCTTGTAAAATCTCATTTTTTTCCTCATTTAACTGAAAAAAAATTTAATTTTTAAAGCACTGTAGCCCCAAACTTCTATTACAGAAAAGAAATGGGGATGCTAAACTTTCTACATATTTATAAGTCTAATTATAGTGATACATCATCACGTTCTCAGATCTAGAAATTGATTTAGGCAGCAGCTGCAATGAAAGATCCTCTAACATGATTACAAAGATCTCCAGTAAGAGAGTTTTCTTTATCAGTGCCAAAGCAGATTGGCCACTTGTGATCATATACATACATACATATATATATAAAGGAAATTAATATATATAAAACAATACCTATATAAGTCAGAATTCTATCCGTTTCTGGTTCAGCAAGACAGAGTTCATCCTAAAATTTAATAATAAGGTCTAGAAAATACATCTACTTATGTAATGTAATTATCTAGGACAGTAGAAACATTTTAAAAGGAACCACGTAAACAGTTTTTAGGAATTTGATCAAAGCATTAGAGTTAGACTGTAGCAGCTAAGACACGTGTGGTGGGTTGACCCTGGCTGGATGCTAGGTGCCCCTCAAGCTTCTCTATCACTCCCACTCCTCAGCTGGACAAGCAGAAAAATACAAGAGTCTTGTTGGGCAAGATTAGCATAGGGAGGGATCACTCAGCAATTACTATCATGAGCAAAACAGGCTCAAATTGGGAAATTAATTTAATTTATTACTTATCAAAAGTCAGAGTAGGGTAATCAGAAATCAAACCAAATCATATAACACCTTCTTTCCACCGCTCTCTTATTCATGGGCCCAACTTAAATCAGGATTTCTCTACCTCCTTCCCACCACAGAGACACAGGGGGAAAGGGACTGGGGGTTGTGGTCAGTTCATCACATTGTCTCTGCTGTCTCCCACAGGAGACAGTTCTCTATGAATTTCTCTAATGTGAGTCATTCTCATGGGCTGCAGTTTTCATGAACTGCTCTAACGTGGGTCCCTTCCATGGGGTGCCGCCCTTCAGGAACAAACTGCTTCAGTGTGGATCCCCTGTAGGGTCATGAGTCCTGCCAGCCAAACTGTTCCAGTGTGGACTCCTCTGTCCACAGGGCACAGATCCTGCCAGCAGTCTGCTCCATGGGGTTCTAGTCTCCATTGAGTGTATCCACCTGCTCCAGTGTGGGGCTCTTCATGAGCTGGAGGGGGACAGTCTTCCTCTCCATGGTCTTCACGGAAACCTCTTCCCCTGCTTCTTCACTGAGCTTGGTGTCAGGACTATTTCTCTCATATACTCTCACTCCTCACCTTTGACTGAAGTTGTGAACAAGATTTTCTTCCCCTTCTTATCTATGTTATCACAGAAGTGCTACTGCCGTGGCTGAATGGCTCAGTTTTGGCCAGCAGTTCTATTGGTCATAGAGGAAGCTTCTGGAATATTCTAAAAGAAGTCACACCTGCAGCTCCCACTGCTATCAAACCCATATCACACTCATGTAATACACCACATTACTTCAGAGCAGAATAATTTTCTTCCATTTTTCTGAAGAGAGAAATAAACAGACAAATAGAAAAATAAATGCCTTTATTTTTCATTGCAGCTGAGCGCCAGAGATGCAACATAGTATCACTGGAAGCCTTGAATGTGAGCTCTTAGATCCTTACGCAAGCACTGGACCTCATTAAAAAGGCTGTATAAACACTAAGTCACTCAAAAACATAAGGCCTAAAAAGTTATGTGTCTGATGAGTACTGAAATACATTTGAACATTGAATTATGTGCTTCCTTTCTACTTATATTGAATGAGATCTGAAATTCACAGCAGTCAACCAGTAATAAAATCATAATAAAACATAAAAACAAATTTGTCAGACCCCTCTCACATCAACTTCCACAGCTCAGCAAAGGATACATTTCTGTTCATCTCAGATAGGGATCTAAAATTTAAAATTCCTTCAGGAGCTTAGAGACTTAAGTGATGATTTTAAACATGAGCAAATGATGTCTGTTTCTCTTACAGTTCAGGATATACTCTTATACCATAATTTTATGCCATAGTTTTTGTCATATCCACGTGCCATACTCTTAGCATTAATTTAGTATAGTGGTTTGTGACTTTATATTCCTTTTATGCTGAATTATTAGTTTTTCATTAAATCATAGAATGCTTTTGATTGGAAGGAAACATTAAACGTCAGCTAGTCCAACCTCCCCTGCAATACTCTGGGACATATTCAACTAGATCAAGTTTTTCAAAACTCTGCCCAACCTAACCTTGCGTGTTTCCACATTTTTAGTTTTTAATATCTTACGTGCTATTTCTCCCTGCAATTCCCTCATCCTTAGGTTGAATGTAGTGTAAACAATGTGAAAGAAAGGAATAAGGTCTCTGTTAGTGGTCAGCTCAATTTTTCAGCACATTAATAGGATTAATCTTTTCCAGGATGATAAAAATTAGCTCAAGATTTTCAATAATTGCAAAGAGGAAATAGAAATGAGAGCTGGAACATTTTCACACCATGACAAACTTTATTGCATATATTTGCGATATTCTAAGAATACTTAGATTTATTAGGTTGTCTTATCATGTTGCACATTCCCCAAATCAGCAGCTGCCTGTTTCTTTTCCCTGTAAAAAAT
Organism: Promerops cafer; assembly: GCA_013398275.1. Taxonomy (NCBI): domain Eukaryota; kingdom Metazoa; phylum Chordata; class Aves; order Passeriformes; family Nectariniidae; genus Promerops; species Promerops cafer. The sequence goes on along the minus strand of VZSE01002642.1, from coordinate 843,333 downwards.
TCCAAATTTGACTAGTTCATGATGTAGACCATTCAGTCTTCACGTATATTATAAAATGGAAGCTGGTTTAGAGATCATGTCTTAAAATATGTTGTGAAGCTACTCTGGGAATGGAGAGTCTGGTCCTAATATCACAGATCAATTTAAAAACTACATATACTTTGATAGCTCCCAATCTAAGGCAAACTTTAACTTTTCTGGAGCACTTTGCATCCATCTGTCCTAGAGAGTTTTAAAAACATAAATATGAGAAATATTTTTAACAAGTAAGAACATCAAGACACAAAAAAAAGGGAAACAAGCAGTACTAATTAATGGGATAAATCCAGATGTCCAAGTCCCATCCTAGAAAAGAAACCTTGTATGTGTTAAAAAAAAAAAAAAAACAAAACAAGTCATGTAGTCATGTAATGTCTCTTAGCAGTGAATAAAAAGAAGCAGATATGCTAAACAATTTTAGTGCCTGTTTTACAATAAAATGAATCATGTCCTAATCTGCATTGACTATATCAACCAGATTTTATTGACTATGAAGAAAGACCTGCATAAAAAGGTCGGATAGACACATCTAAACTCTATATTTAGTGAGACAAATCCCACCTAAAACACTTGGAAGTTGTTATGCAAGACATTAAACACTTTTTAACTTCATTCCTTTTTTCTAAAAAAAAATTAATGAAAGTAATTGTAACACTTCTCTTGTTTTCTTGAAAGCTTTATATCTTTGTATCTTCTAGGAGCTTTTTGCTGTATTTCTATTTGAAGGTGATGGGNTTTTTTTTGGAGGTGGTGGGTTGGGTTTTTTTTTTTTTTTCTTTCATTTTTACCAGGAAATTAGTAACTTAAGAAAACCTGGACAGAGGAAAAGAGGATAGTATAGCAAGGCAATTTTTGATCTTTCAGTAGTGAGTTGACATATTTTTCACTTAAGCCACTTGTAAAATTATTTTATCTTGCCAGATAGTTATAACAACAAAATAATTTTATAATTACTCTGCTTGCTTCCCTTTCTATATGCTTCATTCCTCATATATTTCCATATATGCAAATATCAACCTATAATTTCTCTCTGCATCATGAAACTAATATCCTGTGACGGAATGCTAATCTAATTGAACTTACTGTGAAGCGGATGTTGAGCCGTCATTTCAACCAAAGTTTCAATAAATCTTGTTTAAATACTGTGTAGTTTCTTAAAGAATAGTCTTTGCAAGCTCAGAAACCTCTTAATTAATTTATTTTGATAGGTTTAGACATCATGAGAGAACTCTTTGCTGCAAACTCTTAATCAAATGTAAGTTGTCATGCTAGGGGAAAAAACACACCTCAACTATTGTGTTTAGTTCAGTGTTTCCAAGGATATGAGTGTTATAAATGGTCAATATCCATCTGGTACTGAGGCTGATGACTAAATAAAAAGTTTCTATTTCAGAACCAATTATTATACAAGTTATTTGTAACTAGGCCTCTACAAAACACTAATTTAAAAAACAAAAAAACAAACAAACAAACAAACTCCCACAAATTGGACTCCCCTTTTGTATGCTGACAGACGCATTACTTCTACACTGAAATTCCCATTTCTGAGAGTAAGACCCAAAAACTCCCTAGGAAGATTTTGCATCATGCTGCTCCATATCAGTCGAGATCCCCTGTCCTGGTAGAGTTTTCTAGGACCAATTGGCTAGCTTTATCATTAGAATATATCTGACTGACAGCACCATCTATTCATGAGTCTTGGAAAGGTCAACAAGATGCATTTGGAACACATATTTGCTACTGAACTTCTGCTTGAAAGGTGAATTAAAATAATGGAACTGTAAATAAGGGGATGCAACAGAATACAAATGAGAAAGAAACTGAAAGACTTCTGACAAGGTTCTTTAGTAGGACAGGAAAATTATTTTCATCTAAGGCAATTATAAAAAAAAAAATAATTTCTAATTTTTTCTGACTAAATCAAGCCTCTTGAAACATGATGTTTGTCTTTCCAACTTTTCTGGCATAGTAACCATGAAATGTCTCTCCTGTACAACACCTATAATTACAAAATTTTGATGTTCAGTGTTCTTGCCTAAAATAGAAAAAAATGTAAGAATTGAAGACTTTTTTCCCAAACAATAAGAAAGACATTTTCAGAATACACAGACTTCATAACTGAAAGACTACCATACTGAAGTTAAAAGTTTCCATGTTAAAGAACAATAACTTGCACAGCAGTCAAAGGAGAGGATGATGTGAAATACTAGTAGATTGCAGATATATGCAGGATAAAGTGTCGTCTTTGATCCTCTAGCAACTGGATGAGCAGAAAATAAAACTAATAAATTTGTGGGGTTGTTTGTGTCCATGACCAAAAGAAGCACTGTAGCAATAATTTGGAAGCAGACTCCCAAGAAAGATGAAGTAAATAGGAGAAAATAAAAAATAACCCAGAAATGTGCGTTAGCGTCACTATCACATGGAGACTACTGTTTTCTAGGCTTCAAAATTGCAGTAACGCAAAAAGGAAACTTTCAGACTCACTGGCAAAGAATCCTGAGTGTCAAGGCGAGGTGAACAGGACTTCCAATACCTCCTACAACAACAGAATAGCAAGCTGTTTATCCTCACTTCATCTGCAATATGAATCAACCCTGACATGACTTAAATCTGTATTCAAAGGGGGTCAATGAACCAAAGTTATTAGTGGTATAGCTGAACCAAGTACAAGCAAATCTAAATATATCCCCCAGAAGTTTAGTGAAAAAAAATACAGAGTATAAACTAATAGTTTCCAGCTCTAAATATTCCAAAACCCCACAGAGTTTATTATGTGTGTAAAAGACTTATCATGTGAACATTAGAATGTTGATGCCTTGACTGGTCATTTTCATAGATTATTATTTAATTTTCACTGATTATTATTGATTGAAAAGCAAATGAATACTCAAGTTCTAGAAACAATACATTATGTTATGCTATGTTGTGTTACATTTACTATATTTGTTTTATTGTATTATTTAACACAATTATGTCTTTGGATGTGTGGATCTTTTACATTATCTTCACTAACATACACAAAAGATTTTGCTCTTGTCTGTTGCAAACTATTCTTGAAATACCAAACATTTATATTATTTCAATGCTTCAACCACCAAAGCCTTACAAAGTTACATTTAATTTTTTTCTAAATTCCTATTAAATGTCTGCAATTAAATTCAAGTCTACTCAAGTTAAACATGCTCCACGGGAGCGCAGATTAGATTGCTTTAATGGAATCTGGATTTCGTGTATTGATATACTTCTCATTAGCACACTAAATATTGACACTACCTTACACTGACATAAAGAGCTAAACTTTTCGAGAACACAGCTGACTGCAAATCAGAAGTTTTCAGCTGTTTCTAAACTGCAGTGAATATACATGCTGCATCCTATGGACCCAGTGCCTTCACTTTTCATATAATTACTCTCTTGTCAGCTCTGTCCTTCTTTCCAATAATTCCAGCTCATTCTAATTGCAGCTTCCACTAAAATGAAAACCACAAGCTGCTCCCTTCCCCCCACTCCCTCTGATGAGAGATACAAAAGGCAGAGGTGAGAACAATATAAGGTAAACAGCAGCAAGATTAGAAAACAAACGGTAACAGCACCATTATTAATAACAAAAATCTACAAAACTAGGGTGATTTACATGCAAAGATGCTCACCGACCAACCTGCTGCCATGCAACACTCAAGGTAATGACAAAATGGCAGCAGACCCTTTGCGGGCCACCTTTCTCTTCCTGACCATAATCCACACCCCACTCCTTCTCAGAAGTGAGAATCCCTTATTCCACCACATGGTAGTTATGGGAAGTGGTATAGAATAACAATCTAGAAATGCACACACGCTTCCAGACTCTGCCCCCTCACAGCTACAGTGGAAAAATGAACTCTGTCCTGCTGAGAACCAGGACACAACCTCACAGTTAAAAACTGTTTGTTGACATTCAGAGGGAGCCTTCTGTGCTTCATTTTGTGATACAATATAAAAATGGTAGATCAGCTACGAAGTACAATTTGGACAATGTGTGCTTTTGTAGGGAAAAAAAGTTGCAGCATTTACACTTGTGGTTCATTTACCAAAGGATTTCTGAGTAACCTTGCAAATGACAACACGGTCCACTGAAAAATTATAGCAGCTCTCCAGCTGTTTAATTTAGGATATGATAAATGGAATGCTGCTTGGATTTCTCTGCAACTAGAAGAAATGATGTTCAAAACCAAGCTACATATCTGTCTGCTCTTTCAGTAATTTCACAGTAGGGTTATCAGAGACTATTCTGTCTAGACTAATTGAAGGAAAGTTCATTGCTGTTGGAAATAGGTATCTGTGAAGTAATGTTTCATTTCAACCAGGAAGACAAATTGCTGTGTGTCTTACACTTGAAATAATTACAGTAAACCCTCTAGAGAAAGGAGGTAATGTATGGGAATAATCAGTTAATTGTGATACATGATATGGTATCCTTCTGAAGCTTAATATGACAGGAGCTACATGAAAGACATTTGAGAACTGTGATGTCATTCCTCACCAACTGCAGGAGTACATAGCAAAACAAAGTCATAGCTCACTGAAAACAAACTTTTTTTTAGTCTTGGGAATGACAAAGAGTTCTACATGTTTTCATAACAATTTATGAATATGGAATAATCATTATTATATTTTATAAATACCTATAACGTACAGTCTACTCATATCTTTAATCAGTTAACATCAATTAGGGTATCAACAATCTGAAAGCATGATAACTTTGAAGAAAGCATATGGAAGAGAAGTATCGATTCACCACCTATTGCAATCCTAGGCTATTTCTAAATAAGAATTATATGAGGCTTTTCACACTTAGAAGTAAAACCATTTTGAAAGATTTGAAGAAATCTCTTTCTGCCTTTATTAAAACCTTTGCTTAGAAGTGTCAATGCCTATGATTGGACTTCAACCCGTCAACAACCAGCAGTTTGAATAACCTTTACAATCACCATCTAAAACAGATTTTATGTTAGGTATCTCTTCATTGTAAGCAGATAGCTTCCAATGCTTTCATTCTCCATAGTTAGATGAGGATATTTATGGGTATCAAGATGAAAGAATGGGTGATTTTTTTTTGTTATTTTCAGATTTATTTCAAAACATCTGAAATGCTAGCCAAACTAATAGGAAGGCATTTTCACAGGAATATATCTTGGCTTGAAATGACTGGTTCCAAGCACTAAACAAATATACAAAGAAGCACAAAGTAATAGTGTTCTATCATTTTCTCTATTCTTCATATTTTTGTGATCTTTATATAAAGGAAAACAAGATAACTTAACTCTAGCTGTCTGATCCTTGATCCTGATTGCAACAGAGCCTAAGAACTGAAGAAAGACTTTGTACCAGAGCTAACAATTATGACATACAGAAAGTGCAGTATTTCAGGAAAATTCTAATCTGCTCAATTAGTGCAGGTCATACGGTATTGCTGCAACTGCTGGAAAGAACAGTAACACAAAAGATGTTTCACAGTTTCAAAATCAGATGGCTTCATTGCTTAAACTTGGCCAAGAAATAACAAAAATTTACTGCCAAATACAGCAGCAATCATGGGTGCACATCTGGGTCTTATTAAAATCTCAATTACACCTGTGTAAATTAAAAATAACTTGATCAAGATCATTACATTTAGAGCAATTTTAAAACAATGTAAAGTTAGAATTTGGTCGATCACTTAAAAAATATTAAATATGTTTAGAAGGAGTGTATCTTGCATAGATTTTTTCTACCCCTCTTGACTACTTTCCTAAATCCCAAAGATATTTTTGTGTAATTTTTATTAAATTCTAAGTCATGCTATAGTATAGATTATTTTTTTTTAAGCTCTGCAATTCTAAACCAGCTGGGAGACAACATATGCTTGCTTGCTCTTTTGAAACAGATTTTAATATTTCATGATGCAAAATTATATAAATATTAATTTCAACCTATATGAGACATGATAGAGGTCAGGTAAAGACAAATGCACAAGCTAACAATAAACAAATTACTTCATTTCACCTGAAAATGTATGTTTATATTACACTTATGCTTTAACCCTCACTTGAATAATACTCATTCAGTTCAAAAAACTGCTCTAAATGAGTAACAAGTGTTGGCAAGTTTGCACTACTTCCCAGCTCGATATAGTCAATATAGCCATAGGAGCTTCTAAAACCTGGGAGAAATTATGCAGTGGTCCATATTTCAAATTATCCTTGCTCTTTGATAAAGAGTTATTTTTTATAATTACAACAAGATTGACTAGGCTCTCTGGTAACTGAAGACCCTTACTAAAAACTCTGCGTACCTTCAGAGAGTGCATCAACCATCTTTGTTGTAGTTATCCACAAATGTTTTTGCATCCTTTCAAGTGATTGGTCTTTCAACATGTGCACACAGACTATATTCCAATAAAAAACAATTTATTTCTTATCTTTCACTCCTTAGCTTAACTCACCAAATCAATTAGACCATCAATTAGTTTATTGTTGAAGTGGAACTACAGTAACAGCTGCAGTACAGTTAGCTCTGAATTGTAGTAAGATACCTTACAAAGGCTGTGTCTCCTCCCTCAGGGTGGGGATTACAAAGGTAGAGATTCCTTTTGTGCATAACACTTCATAAATTATTCTGGCCATTGTTAGTACTTCAGAAATAGAGAAAGAGCTTTTAAAAGCATACAGTTCTCTTTTAAAAGCATACAGTTAGTACCCAGTTCTAGGAAGACAAATTCTGTTTTTCTAATATGAATTAAAGAGCAGCCATGTGGCTTCCATTCAGGCTTCACCAATTGATTTTTATCTGTTCTGAGGTTAAACTGCTTGCTATAATTAATGCTGCCCCCAGATAGTTGTAACTTTTACAAATAATATTCAGCATGTGATAATAGGTCTCACTGGCCATGACAGCAGCATGGGGTCACATTATTACAGAATAAATGGTCTTGAAAAAAATTCAGCTCTTTTGTCTTACAAATAACCCCGTAGGAGAAATAGGAGAAAAGAAAAACCCTATCAAATCCAGATAAATTTTGTCATCTCCCAAATGTCTTGCATTGCCAAAATGCTACTCATACATATTCTTACGTTTATTTGAATGGATCAGGTTTCACCCTTCAAATGCTGTAAATCCATAGTGAGGTTTTTTGCAGTATTCAAAGTGCTTCCTGGAGTACACCATATTAAAATGGTTGCTCATACAGCCAAAACACTTGTTCTACTGTCTTCTTGGTTTCAATGGTATGTATTTCACTATTCTTTACAATCCATCTCATCTCATCTCATCTCATCTCATCTCATCTCATCTCATCTCATCTCATCTCATCTCATCTCATCTCATCTCATCTCGGGCACAACAATATAAGATTAATAATATTAACTTTTAATTTGCTCTTTTTACTCTATCTGAAAACACAAAGCTGGGGTAAAGGATCTTGTTTTCATCCCAGTTACGATGTAAATTGAGCTAGTGGATGCATAAACAGGGTTTTTGAGTAGTTGTAGAGGTTTTCCCAGGCCAAAAAGAAGAACATGGTACATACCCAGTATATGTAACACCTCTCAAGTACAGAGATGATGTCTATGAGTCAGTATTGAAAGCTGTCATTTAAACCATGCTCAAATTTTACTCCACAGACAGCTAGCTCTCTCAGAAAACAGAAAGCCCAGGAGTAAGACAGCATGAGTGTAATTTGTACAGTCAATGGACCAGTGCCCTGGAGAAAAATTAGGAAATAATCTGACCACATAAACATGCTAATTTTTTAATACTTTGTCATCATGCCATATCCGCTAACTTGGAATTTAGGACAGTGTTTAAGATACCAGTATAAGGAAAGTCAGTGACCAAATTAGAATGGGAAATCTCGTGGGTCTCAAGATGTTTCAGTTACTTCAGCTAATTGATGAGAAAATATGTAACTCTTCTGTGCTGAATGGCTGCACAATCATCTCTCCCAGGAACTAAAAAATTTCCCATGTCTCTTCAAAGTGCAAGATGCAGATAACATATTTGTTTTCTCTAACAGAAGCATACAGAACTTTGAATGTTTGTCTAGATATAAGTGTGAATATAACATAATATTCATAAATATTTCTACCGCTGGAGTGTGAAAGAGAAAATCCATAATATTTGAAAAATTCAGACACAAGACATCTATGACAAAACCACATACACAGCAAAAACTATAGACCAAATTAAGATCTCATATCTCATTTCCAGCTCTCAATACATCTACATAACCTCATTTCCCACGTTAGAGTTTTATCTCCATTATGTTCTCAAGGGTGTTGAAAGAACAACTTCTTAATCTAACCCAGTACTCCTAAATCACTTATTGAAAAATTAGCAGCAGCACTGCTTATTAAATAGTTATGTTCTTTTGCCTAAGTAGGATTTAGCACTGTTGATAGTCATTGCACACCCACAAAAAGTGGGACATTTAACCATAGCAGCCATGTAGGCATCATTTCAGTAATGACTCATGCAACGGCTCTGGTGTTCTGACCTCACTGTGCCTCCCTAGATCAAGTTTGGCATTATGACACTGATATCTTAAACACTAACAGCCCTCTTGAGACCAATTGAGGCAGCTTGAGATGATCTCAGAATATTAAAAATCCAGGTCTTGAATAGCTTCTGATTCATGAGGAGGATACTTCCAACAGTCAAGCACTCTCCTCCAAAGGGGGCTCTGAGTCTCAGAGGTGGTTAACAAGTGAAAAAGGAGAGTAGAAGCCAGAAAGCTCGAGACTGCTTTGTATGACACTTGGCCTAGTTAATGTTAGTGAATATGTTATGGGTCAATAGAACAGTCACTCACAAATTCACCATGCTCTGATTTCGTATTCTTCCCATTAGGATAGGATTGCTTTCTTAGCTCATTCTTACAAAAGAATGAAAAAAAAAGAAAAAAAAAAAAAAAAGAAAAAGGAAAAGGTACCATTCAGGGGACACTTGGTTTATTCATTATATTGGTAGAGACAGAAAATATCAGTTTTTCAACCTTTCTTTTACACAGTTTGAAACCTGGCGATGGTTTAGACAAATAAAAAGCTACAAAGTAAAGAGAAGATTGAAAATATTTTGTCTCAGAACCAGATATTCAACAAATTTTCAATTTTATGCTAAATCATAGAAAAATTCTTCTGTACTCTGCTATAGAATATTCTGAGCTCATGGTCTTTAAACATGTCAGGAGGTTATTACAGCCCCTTTCACATGTTAGCTTTCTAAAACTTTAGATTATCTTATCAGAGTAATAAACTAAAGTTCAGTTTTAAGTGCTCCTATGGAAATGAATGCCTGAAAGGATTATTATGGGTTTTGAAGGCAATGACCTCTTGGTCACCTATTTGAATATAATTTGGCTAAGTAATAGCAGTAAACTATTACAATCCAATGAATATTTAATGGAATAAATAAAATTACATGTGTATTGTTATTTTTGATTAATGATTTGAATCTGATTCTCCTTGATTCTTGAAGAAATTTGTGTTTCCATATTGCCATTTATATGCAAATACATTTTAATGATTACTTTCTAATTTGGGCTGTTTTAGAAGAAATTAAGGCACAGTGTGATACACCAAAGGGAGATATGTATCTTATTTTCTTTATACACCTGTTTTATAAACAAGTTCTGAGTGCTCTACAACTGAGTAGTAAAGGTGTAATATTGATCTCTTGCTCTCCTCAAACTCTATGAGATAGCTAATAGATACGTTATAGGAAAAAGCCCTGTGACAGAACAAGAGCAAAAAAAAAAAAAAAAGACAACTCCTTATTCTTTTTTCACACCTCTTCATCCAGCTGAAAAGTAACCTTAAATTAAACCATGGAATATGCTTAGTATGAAAGCCATAAATAATTGTAGGTCCAGTCTTGAAGAGGTTGTCTTTTGAGGATCAAATATTCTAGGTATTATATCACTGTCCTTTCTAAACCATGTGGTCGCACAGATGAGAGTAACTAGACAAGCAGTTAATCCATCTATTAATGGCTTCAACTGGGACAGTTAACAGACATCCTCAAAGAAACTCAGTAATTATTGACCTGACTCTTCTCAGTATGAAATTTCGATACCACTGACTGAGGTGATGAATAAAATCACATGTCTACAAGGTTCAAAACTGTACTTCTGGAACCTGGCTGGTGCTCAAAAAAAGTCTGTGTAACAAAACAAAGCCAATAAATGTGGTTCCCAGAAATCTGAGTAGATCAATGGTTTTGAGATGCTTCAAATTAGCTGAATCCCAATATCACTACCTAGCCCCTTTTAGTAGTTTACTTAAATAAACAGGAGTTTTGAGGATTTTCTCATACTGGTCACAGTGCTGCTGTACTCAGCCTTATTAACTCTCATGTTTAAATTATAACACACAAAGAATGTTCATAATTAAGCAGCAATATCATCTTAGCTACTGTCATTGTGTGCAATTTTATCCTGCACAGAAATGTGTGTTAGAGTAAGACACTTTTCATCCTGCATCATTATGTTTATGGAGAGAGGCTGTGCTCCATATGATAACAGTTGTTCATTTTGGAGATCAGAAATTAAATATATGTATATTTTTACTACTTAGGAAATCACCTACTACAGAAAAAGTGCTTGTAAAATGAAAATGTTTACTTTGGAAAAAAAAAGGTAACTATAGGACAAAAATTTTAAAAAGTATTTTTAATTAAATTCTGTTATTGTCTGGTATGATATGGTATTTTCATAAACTAATATATTTTCTTCAAATGAGGGAAATATTAGCTATACATTTGATACAACACACTGGGAACTGAGTTTGGCTATTTCTTTTGAGGCAATACTGTTGAATACTTCCACTGAACAGCTTTTCTGAGAAGAATTTCCAACTGAGAGGTCTTAGAAAGGGAGTTTTTTTGTTTTTCTTAATCAAATATAAAACTCATCTATATTGAAAGTAAATGTTTTGACTTTTTATGTATAAAGCAAAAGGATATTTTTTGTCATTTGAAATTTATTGAATGTTCCTGCAACTAGAATAATCATGCCATGGCATTTAAAAATTAAAAAACCTGAATTCTTCCCTTTCACTTTTCAGTGATTTTTCACTTTCTTTTTCAACGAAGAAAAAAAAAAGAAATTTAAAAAAACCCTCAAAACTCAGCAGTGCTTTAGTATCTTTCCTTTAAAAATGTCAAAGAATTTTTTTTTTTTTTTTTTTTTAATTTTACAGACAGGAATGAAAACCAAGTTGACAGATATTGCCACTATAACATGTCTTCTATAGTCATCTCAAGTGAATGCTTGATCATTCACACTCTGATAGTTCCAACATAGCTCAACATATGGTAGGATATTGTGACACACTTGCATGACTCATAAGTCAGGGATCTGATATGTAAAGCAGGAATCAAAAATCACAATTGCTCTTCAAAAAGCACAGGGACATGGTAAGGGGTTATTTTAAATTAATAATTAATTTAACGAATTAATATTTCATTTTCCTAGGCAATTGGATTCCAAAAAAATTATTCACGAATTGCCAAGAAAATAGAGCTTTAGTTTACCATTGCACCCTTTGTTATAACAAAAAGTCTTGACAAGTCTCAGAATTTCTTCTTTTTTCTCAGGCAGAAGAAGACACTTCATCACTCATAGCCTGCATGCAGCTAACTTCTTACTTCAATGCAGCTGTTTAAGCACTGATATAAAATTATTTTGCTAAGCTTTTTTAAACATCTTGGGTCTCCTGGTTTCACAGGAGGAAATTAGAGTCATGAGTTTTGTAACTCAAGACTGAATCCTAAATATCTTTAAAGATAAACCTTTTTAACATAATAATTACATTTATTTAGCCTTGAAAATGGTGAATTTTTTGTTTACAGATCACTAGAAGCTAAGTTTCTCAGCAGATTGCTTCACTTAGTGTATGAGCTTTGGCTGTTGGTACCCGACATGAGTCTCTGCAGAAAGGAAAATAAGGTCCAGCTATGCTCGACCAGTTACGATTTCTCCCAACAACCTTTTAATGTATGCAATATTAACCAGTAACCAACAACATTAAAATTTTAACAGTATTTTCTTCTACAAAACTTGTAGTTCAAAAATACTGAATGCTGTGATATAGTACCACCATTATTAAGCATCTGACTGATATTTTATTGTCAAAAAAGAACAAATTATTAAAATATCTCCAAATCTCCTTTTTCTGCTGAATGGTGTTTCCTAAAGTAGAAATCGTTCACCTCCAGACTATCTCCAGTTGAGCCCCATCTGTCTTAAAAAGCTCTTTTTTTCCTGAGACTTTCCTTAGGTCAGGCATTGCAGAATATTTACTTAATGATGGTGACAATAGAGTTGAGTGTTTATGTGTGAGAATCAGGGTGAAGGCCCAGAAGGCAGATATCATGGTTGGACTCCATTATAGAGACCACCAGGATGAAGAGGCAGAAAAAAATATTCTATAAGCATCTGTAAGAAGTTTCACTATGGTTTCTTCTCATGAGGGACTTCGACATACCAGCTGTGTGCTGGAAATACAATAGAGAGCAAATAGTCTGGAGTATGTGGGAAATAACTTGCTGATACAGCTGGCTGGGGACCCAACCAGGGAAGACATTGTGCTGGACCTACTGTTTGCAAACAGAGAAGGACTTGTGTTTGATATGATGGTCCTGAGCACAGCAATCCTGAAATGGGAGTTTTCTGCTCTAGAAGTAATGAGGGGTGCTAACACAACTTCTGTGTTTGACTTCCAGGTGGGCAGGTTTTGGACTGCTAAGGAGACTGGTTGAGATAGTCTCTTGGGAGGCAGTGCTGAAGAGCAAAATATCCCAGGAAGGTTGGACATTCTTCAAGAAAGAAATATTAAAGGGGCAGGAGTAGGCCATCACCTTGTGCCAAAAGGCGAGCCAATGGAGAAGACCAACCTGGCTGAACAGAGACCTTTGGCTGGACTCAGGAAAAGAAAGGGAAAATTTATGCCCTTCTGAAGAAGAGGTAGGCAGCTCAGGATGATTACAAGGATATTAAGAGGTTATGCATGGAGAAAATTGAAAAGGCCAAAGCTCAAATGAGAATTAATCTGGCAACTGCTATAAAGACTACAAAAAATTTCTCCAAATAGATTAGTGGCAAAAGGAGGGCAAAGCAGAATCTTCATCCCTTATTGGGAGTGTGGGAAAAGACAGAGATAAGGGATGAAGAAAATGTTTTCTTTGACTCGGTCTTTAATAGTAACACCAATTGTTCTCCAGCTGAGCAGGAAAACAGGAACATGAAGACAATGAAGCTCCCATAATCAAAGGGGAAAATGGTCAATGACGTGCTGATGATTTCTGCTTGATATCTTGACTTTCTCCTAATGAATGAATTCTACCTTTTCAGTCAATAAGATATGTAAAGGTGATCTGAAAAACACTCTGAAAAATATGCAACTATTTACCTGAAATTTGAAACAAAGATAACTAATTTATATTTTTACTGGAACCTTACTGTATTTTTGTGTGCCTGTGATCAAAAATCCTGAAAGAAAAAGAAGCACTGTACAAGGAGTTTTCTAGGTGTTTTAGAAAGGTTAGGTTGTCATGCTTTTTAAAAAAAATAGTTAAATACTGTTCCAGAAATTTGATATAGAAGCACAGAATCTGTCTGATCCATACATTTACGGTAGAAATCTGTACATCTGTAGTGGAAGATATTAGAAATTCAGGAATGAATCACAGAAAGGGTCAGTAAGCAGCTCATAGTCAATTTGAGCTACCAATTTCCCCCTAGAATTAAAGATCTTCATATCTAACATTAAGAACAGATTTATCTTCTTTATATGAACACAATAGAATGTAGTTGTTTAAATAATCCATTTAGAACAGCCATCATGAAACACAAGTTTTTACCATCCTATACTACTATGAATAAGGCCCTGCAGTCAAAGCAGAAATTCAGGTGTGATGTAAAAAATTCCCAGGCAACTAACCTGCCACCAGAAAAATTGCAAAGACACGTTTACTAGAATACAGCAGACACATATCAGTTTTCTGTTTATCATAACAGCTCTAAACGGCTAAAGTTCATTTTTGAACAATTATGTAATGCTATAAAAGAGTATAAATAAATAAATTTTTAAAATTTATTTTACTCCTGTACATTCTTTATTAGAATTTGTATATCATCTTTATTGGGCAAATTTGCACTTTAGCACTCTGGGGTTATCCTTTCTTCTCTGCTATGGCGGGCATGCTGACAATCAAACTACTTTTTCATCTTCTCTTCTATCTTAATTTCTTCCCAGGTATATTTTCAATAACAAAAGCTTAATTTTTTCCTTTTTGTTGTTGTTGTTGTTGTTGTTTGTTTGGTGTGGGTTTTTTTTTTGTTTGTTTTTTTTGGTTTTGTTTTGTTTGGTTTGGTTTGGTTTTGTTTAGATTAAGTCCAGAAGCTATGGTTTTCTCCAAGACTGGCTGGAGTCCCTGGCCACATTCCTTTACTGACACTTTTCAGAACAAAATATCATCTGTGCAAAAATTATCTGTGTCTATGCAATAAAATAAATCTGCTGCATTTCCTAGTGGTATGCAACAAGAGCTGAACATCAGACAGCAGTCAGAGGAAACAGCACTATACAGTGGGCACAAACATGAGCTCTATGGTCATATGCCAGGACTGGGATAGTAAATCAAATTACCTGGCATCAGTCAGCTCTCAAAAACTGTTTCCCACTGCAGTTAAATTTAAAAGTTAATTTCTAGGTATTTTCTTTCTTGAGCCTACCTATAAGCATAAATACCTAGCTTTCTTAGTCATTTCTCCATGATTTTGCATTTTTCCTATGGTTCAATAATAATAAACTATTTCAAGTTAGTAAACATTTCCTCTCCAATCTCTGATATCATGATTAAAACAAAATGTCCTCTTTAAACTCTACTTTAGAGTATAGTGAACTTTTCCAGAATTTTCCTCCGTGCTGTCTTCATATTCAGTAGTATTTTTTTTCATTTTTGTTGAAGTCAAATGAGTGACCAGGTATCACCTAATCATTAGTGGCATAGTCCTTGTAAAAATGAAAAAACAAGACAATTTTTCCATATACTGGCAGATATATTTATGCAAACATATAATTAGGTTTGTGGAGAAAATAATGTGGTAAAGACCCAAATAATTATCCTGTCTCATTTTTGTTACTTATGGATCTCTTTAACAATACTAATTTCATTATTTCAGGTACCACAGTGCCTTTTGTGTCACTCAAATTAGTACAGTTCCTATATAGCTTTTATCCATTCTTTCACTGCTATAAGAATTAAGGAATAGGACTTCTAAATCAATTATAGTTTATCCTCTTCATAAATAAGGGTCATTCTGTTTTGATACTTGCAATCTCTTATTGTCATAATAATTTTTTGGGGTTTTTTTCCAAAATGTGATGAGTTGGCTTTGTCCTCTGCTGTGCATAGTTCTAAATGGACTTCAGTTTTTAATTTCCCATATCTTTCTATTTTAATATCATTCGTCATAGTACATTCTCCAACAGTTCAAAAATCCTATCCATTTTCCATCATATTCTGTTTTTTCAGGTAATTTCCTTTGCTTAGCAAATTCCACTTATTTTGTTATCTCAAATTTGTTTTCAGTCAGGTTCTTTCAATGTTTGTTTGTCCTATTTTTAAATTTTCCTTCTATTTCTATTTTATAATAGGGGATTCCAATTACTCCCCCAAATTGCAAGAAGAGATCTCATTCATAGATGCATTACAAATTTCTCTCTGCTTTTCTTTTAATAAACTCTATTAAAAGCACCTTTCCATCTATTTTACATGAAGCTAAGTACCTTTCATATCTTTAATAGTTACAGAGTTAGCCTCTTCTGCTTGAATTAACTGAGCAGTATTAAAATCAGCTAATGCTTCAGAAATAGCTACTTTAGAAATATGACTGCCTCTAAATGTCGTCTTTTCCGCTGCCACCCATTTATTACACATTTCAAGTGAACTTTAAATCTTCCACATTTCCAAATACTTTTTAGTCTAGTGAAATTTTTCAAGACTCCAGTTTTCTTTTTCAGTTCTCATTTCATCTTTCTTTTGATGCTGTGAATTGCTCTATAATCAATGAAGAAAGAAGTGTCTAAGAATGGTAGAATACTTTGGGAATCACCAGATTTCAAACTGATCAGCACTGCATTGCATCTTGTAACATTCATTTGACAATTAATTCAAGACTGCATGCATTTTTAATAAGAATGGAAAGGAGGAGCTTGGGAAATAGCATCCTGACGGCCTCACCTCTGTGTCTGGGAACAGAACCTCCTGGAGTCTATGCTAAGGCACAGGGTTGTGATTTGAGACAACCACATTGTCTTTTCCAAGGACAAGTCTTGCCTGACCAACCCACTGGCTTTCTATGACGGAGTGACCACATCAGTGGCCAAGGCTTTGGAGAGACCTATGCAGGTTTTCAGTGATTAAAGGGGGCTTATAAGGAAGATGGGGACAAACTTTTTGGCATGTCCTGTCACACTAGAATAAGAGGTAATAGTTTTAAACTAAAAGAGGGCAGAGTTAAACAAGCTGTAAAGAAAACATTTTTTTTTTTTTTTTACAATGACAGTTGCCAAACACCAGAGCAGGTTATCCATAGACATTAGAGTTGTCTTATTCCTGGAAACATTTAAGGTCATTTGGATGGGACTTTGAAAAACATGTTCTAGTTGAATATGTTCCTGTTTATTGCAGGAACCTTTTAAAGGTTCCTTCCAACCTAACTACTATAAGACTAAATATTCTTCCATGGCATCCTAGTTTAGGCAAGTTGTTAACTACCTCACCAAGATTTTAGGTATTTGGCCCCATGGAGGTAATTCAGCTTATCTAACATAAAGTTCTTTGTTGAGTCAAAGGAAGAACTCAAAGAACCCTAACCCTTTGAAGACAAGCAGACAGATGAACAGTCCATCCAGATAAGGCGGCTGCCTTTTTTCATTTAATATATGTGCTGATTTTGGCTAGGGAAGAGTAGTTAATTTTCTTCACAGTAGTTATTATGGGGCTGTATTTTGGATTTGTGCTGAAAACAGTGTTGATAATAGACATTTTTGTTATTACTGAGCAGGGCTTACACAGAGCCAAGGCCTTTTCTGCTTCTTGTACCACCCCACCAGTGAAGAGGCTGGAGGTACACATGAAGTGTGGAGAAGACATAGACCTCAACTGACCAAAGGGATATTTTAGACCATATGGCATCATGCTGAGCAGATATAGATGGGGAAAGAAGAAGAAAGAGAAGAATGTTCAGAGCCCTGCTTTCCTGGAGATGGCTGAACACCTGTCTGGCCTTGGGAAGCAGTGACTTAACTTCTTGTCCTGCTTTGCTTGAGCACATGGCTTGTATTTTACCTATTAAGCTCTCTTTATCTGAATCTAAGATTTTTCTCACTCTAAGTCTTCTGAGTCTCTCCCCTGTCCTGCTAGTAGGTGAGTGTGTGGCGTTGAGCTGCCACCTGAGGTTAAACCATTACAACGTGTAAGAAGTCTTCAAATTATATTTTTTTTTCAAAAGGAAACAGTTAATTAGATCAACTACCTAGCTATTTGTACTACAGGAAAATTAATGGAAATTTCCATCTCAAACTTCTTGGAACTCAGTCCATATAATCCTCTTCAACAGAAGAGTGGAGAAAAGCACTTTTTGCCTAAAAATGTACTACATTATGTACTACAAGAGGTTCTTGTGAGAAGAATTAGTAATTTCCATAAAGTCAAAAGTGGGCAACCACAATTGCATGGAGATTTGTTCTACTTTCTGGTTAACATCAGGCCACTGTTAAGTCCAGTGTGTATACACCACAAGACCAACCAGAGGAGAGAGCCTGATTAATAGTACATACAGTAGAGTCCTAATTATTCAGGACTGATAGTTCCAAATTTGCTTCCAGAACCCCGTTTCTAAGAGCCATCTAACTGTAGTTTGATAATAAATTTTACAATTAGAGAAAAATAGCCCATCTCAGAAAAAAACAAACAAACAAACAAACAAAAAAAAACCCAAAAAAAAGTTTTGGCAAACAAAATTAAGTACATAAGACATTTTCAGAGTAATGAAAAATAGGTACTTCAGTAGGTGTCCTATGAATGAAAGAACTTACTGTTTTAAGCAGTTCCCCAAGACACTTGAACTATGCTTCTCCTCATATTTTAAGTGGCATGTAGGGATACCAGATTCTATGTCTACCACAATTTGCAGGTAAATATTCCAATTAAATTTCTTTTCTTGACTTTGCAAATTTCCTACAATAATCTGTTTAATACAGTTTATGATGAAGTATTTTTTAAATCATTTTTGCATACCTTTTAAATGATTAAATATCCTTAGTGTTCTTGTGTTCTGAAATAATGTTTTTTATAATTTTTTAAATCTTACTTTATGATTTTTCCATGATTCTCATCATGCTTATCATGCTTCAGCACAATTAATGCATATTGTACTCTCCACTCTTCACTAATATGATGTATTTTACAAGTCACAGCACAGCTTTGCTGCAAGACTTATTTACTACTACTCCTCTGTACACTGTATACAGGTCTATAACACTAAAATTAACATATGTAATACAAAAACCTGTACTGAAGACAAGATCACATAGTCTGTCACTCAGATATTGATTTGAGTGAAATTGGTAAATGCTAATAAAAATCCTCTTTATCAGCCAACCAACCAATTAATCAGCCAACCAAATTAAACATTCTCTTAATTTTGGAAGACTTAGAAGGAAACAGCAAATGATTCAGTGGCTAACATTACTGTCTTTCTCACTTTTATTCAGTAGTGTGACATCTGCTGCATTTGACTATCTGCAAGTCATAACAATTTTTACCACTTTTGCATAATGTTTTTGGAACAATATGAAACATCATCAGTGTATTTCAGTTCCAAACGTTATTGTCTCATGTTGCTTTATTACCATAATAAACTTGTGAATCATAGTAACTAACACAGTAGGTCTCCCGTAGTGAATTCATTTTCATATCCTCTTTTGTTATCATAAATGTGATCCAGAAAATTGTAAAGTCAGCAGTTCTATACAGCTTATTAATAAAGCACATTACAGGGATGCATTAAAGCCTCAACAGCTGTATTATAATGAAACACTCAACTTATAATTACAATTATGCTAACACTTAATAATAATTGGGCCTCTGTGTCTGTATCTCATTTGCTCAATAGGAGATTGGGTCTTGTCAGAAGTAGCCATTCCCTCAGCAGGTGACCTGGTTGCAAACATAACAGAGTTTTAACAGAGCATGAAGTTAGTAATGGCATAAAAAGGGCAGATCTGCAGGTGGGGTTACCATCTGTGAGGAGGAAAACGTGAAATAATGAGCTATATGGGCTTCTCTCTTTGTGGAGATCAGCTATCCAAGGGTGAAAAGAGGAGAAACAAAGATAATGGATGAGAAAGAAAACAAAGTAGACAGGTAAAGAAATTACCTGACCTACAATACGGCTTTCTACCATTAACAATACATAGGACTACAATGTCAAGAGTAAACAACTAGCTACGTGTGTCTCAGTAATGCTACCAACATTTCTTCCAAAATGGAAAACTATTCTGAGAGTACTAGGAATTTATTTTTGAAGCCAAACTTTCTCTTCAAGGACAATGGCAGGGATGTTGGAGATAGGTAAATGATTGTCCATTACAGCTTCTTGGTCTCCAACAAAAGAAAGTACTGATACGCTGCAACCTTAATCAAGAAACAACAGCAGGAGTCAACCCCCAAAGCTATCCTTACAATCTAGGAATGGAGCTGAGCAGTCTGGAAACTTTTCCAGTTGGTAGCAGATTCTTTACAAGAAAACAAAAAACTCTATGAAAAGGAGTGCTTTGCATCCAAGAATTTAAAGGAACAAACAACCCAAGTTTAAATGCCTTGTTATTACCATCCCTACAAAAATTACAGACACAGAGGTGATGCATCATGAGATGAAGTTGCCATTCCTATTGCTGTACAAGCCCTCATCTAGATCAAGGCTGCTTCTGCTTTTGGATTCATGATGGGAAGATAAAGATTCCTACTTCCAGGGGGAGTGCCTTTACTTATCCTTCCCCAACATTGCAGATAGGCTTACTGTGTTCATATTGTGTAGAAACATATACATTGTGAACTCTTTCAGATAAAGTGTAGAAACAGTGACTACACATATCTTCCTGTACTTTATTCTAAAACAACTCTAACCTGTTCAGGGAAGGTCCTTCATATCTTGTGGAAGAGCAGCTGAGAATTACTGGAGCCTTATCAACTCCTGGTCTCTTATTAGTGGGACAAAAATATCCCTTCCACAGTCTCTCTCCAAGGTATAGTCTAGTCAGGTGGGTTTATGCCTTCTCAGTGTGGATACATGGCATAGGAAGAGGAGCCTACCTCAAACAGAATGTATCCTTTGAAGAATCTTCTATTGCAGTTACTGGCAGGAGGGAGAAGGAAAAATTCAGCTCAGCCTGAAGTAATGGTAAATCTCTGATTAACAAAAGAAGGAGAAGCTGACAGCTTGCTTTAATTAAAACCAAACAAACAAACAAACAAACCAGAAACAATTAAGAAGGTGTTTTCTGCTCCTTCTTTCCATGTTTTTCTTGGAAAAATCTAGAAGGATAAAACTGTGGCTTAGAACAGATCTAAAAGAGCATGAGAAAGTAATGTAGGAGGTCAGGAGATTTGAAGTATTTAATTTGAAGTATATAGAAGCTGCTCACTGAAACAGCATTAAGTGTTTAACTAGAGGTCAGGATTGTGCTCCAGAGATGCAGGAATAAAACTAGTCATCTGCTTATATATACCTACCTTCAGTTAGAATGAATGGTCCTTTTATCCCTCTTGGGAATGTTTATACAATTACCTTAAACCAATGTTCACCTGTCCAGGAGTACATGGACTTAATCTCCCTCCAAGCAAATTGTTGAAAGATGATATAAGAGTTAAACTCTAGGAGAGGAAAAATGCATAAAAAGTGGCCTGCAGATACTGAAAGGACAGAAATGGGACCAAACAAACCCAGCATTCATTACTATCTCAATATTTCAAAGAGTTTCTGAATTAAAAAATCTGAATATCCTATTGCCAGTCCATGTTGGCATAAAACGAATGATGTAATACTGCAAGAGTATCAGTTTCTAGTGAATATTCAGAGCTAGAGAGATCTGGGCTCTTTATTTAGTGAAGCAACTTAGGCACCTTCAAAAGATAAATCTATACTCCTACAAGATGTTCCCACCTAGAACTAGAGTTGTGAAGACACAGTTGGTGATCCTTTAGAATTACTCTTAAACGCTGTTCAATTAAACCCACAGCATGCCTTTCTTAGGATATATGAATATCATGATCCAAAAAAGAATGCTGGTGATATGTTTCTCTGATGGAAATTTTGAGTCCATCAAAAGTTGCTGTCAAGTATTTTAATTTTTGTAAGGGGTGGATGTAGCATAAGTGTCACACACCCATGTTTCTTTTAATAGAAAATATTTATATGTGATGATCAGTGTAATGTTAAAGAGTAAAGTAAATCAGCATACTTTAGACAGAATGAGCATTTATTGTGCTCTTGTTTGCTCATAGGAAAATAGGGAAAAATCCTTTTTCAACAGTTCTTTGGAAAGAAGTATCAGGACTCACTTAATGAAAAGGAAACAGAAGAGTAGATTATCATCTATGGAAAGTGAATGGGGTTTGTTCATAAAGGAAAGTTCTCAAAATGTGGTCCCTTTATAAAGAGTAATATAGTTGTTTTTTTTATTTCTTAGAAGTTTGAACTTCATTTTATTACTATAAACGGTCTTCATTTTATTACTTCTGATTCTTGTACCATCAGAGAAATTTGTATTAAAAATTAACTAGTAGACTGATTTCAGGTATTCTTTAGCCTGTCTTTGCAAACTGTCCCTCCTGGGTGAAGCTTGTCATATATTAACCAATCTTTCAGGTTGGAAAAGATCATCTAAGATCATCAAGTCCAACTGTAAACCTAAATGTGTGAAGTCCACGACTAAACCATGTTCCTAAGTGCCATATCTAAATATCTTCTAAACCATTTCTCTGGGGAGTCTCTTCCAATGCTTGGTAACCGTCTCAGTGAAAAAAAATGTTTCATAATATTTCATTTCAAACCTTCCCTGCTGCAACTTGCAGCCATTTCCTCTCATCCTGTCACTTATTACCTGGCAAGTAATAAGAGGCCAATCCCCACCTGGCTACAACCTCCTTTCAGGTAGTTGTAGGGAGTGATAAAGTCACTCCTGACATCCTTTTCTCCAGGCTAAACAACCCCAGCTCCCTCTCAATTTCTCAAAGGTCTTGAGGTGGTCAAAACCACACAAAGTATTGGAGGTGGCAATGCAAGAATGCAGAGTAGAGAAGAACAATTGCCTTCATTGACCAGCCAGCTATACTGTTCTTAATGCCCCCCAGGACACAGCCGGGCACTTCTTTCCTGCTCAGACAGCTGTTGACACATATTCAACTTCCCAATAATCCAATCTGCCCAGGTCTCTTTCTGCAAGTCTGTTCTTCATCCTCTTGTGTCCCAGTTTGTACATATGAGCAGAATTACCCCATCCCAGGTGGAGAATCCAGCACTTGCTCATGTTGAATGTCATACATTTGGCAATTGCCCAGCTCTGTAGTCTATCCAGATCCCTCTCTAAGACCTCTCCACCCTCAAACTCCTCCTAGCTTGCTATCATCAGCAAACTTACTCAATATACATCTGATTCCTTCACCAGACCATTTATGAAAAAACTAAAGAGCACTGGCCCTAAAATTGGGCCCTGGAGGATCCCACTGGTGATGGGTTGCCAGCTGGCATAACCCCATTTACTACAATGCTTTGAGTCCAACCCATCAGGCAAATGTTCACCCAGTGTATGATGGACTTGCCTGGATGTTGGACATATTGTCCAGAAGGACACTGAGAGACAATATATGTGAGAGACATTGATGCACATAACATGGAAACATATTGTTGGCATATATGCTCTAAATTTTCTTCAGCTTAAGTATTTTCCCTAATGAATTAGTGAATGATGGGAATAGATTTGGGTAGGATTACATTAAATGGTACTTGCCTGGCATATAAATGTCTTCCATTGAACATAATAATTTTGCTTCAGGTTTGAATGATTAGGCCTGGGCCTGATTTACCAAAGCTTGAAGTGAATTGTGTTCTTTTGATTTTCATGTATTGGGGAAACCTACTTTCAGATTTGTATAACACTATATGAGTTGATTCGTGGATTTATGAATATTATAATATTATAATACTTCATTGAGTTGTTAGATTTAGACTGGCTTGCTTTATATAAAATATTTATTTGAAATGTGCCGGTATTCAATTTTGATTGTTCATTCAGTAGATTTAGCATTCAAGAAAACATTTTCTTATTAGCTAGACTGCTTCACTTAGGGTGTTGTAATTCCTTAGTAGAAGTCTCAGCATTACTACATCATTGTTCATACATTATTATTGATTATACAATTTAGGGTCAGTATAAAGCCCTTATGTTTTAAATCTTAAAAATACGTTGCCAAGCATTTCACTGTTATGATTCACATTTCTGCAATGTGTTAAACTATTCTCTATTACCTGAGTCCATCAAAACTCAATATATTTTTATCCAGAATTCGTAATGGATCCTTTTGCCATTGCTTGAAGAAATGAAAAATTTTTAGCCCAAGAGATAGATTGTAGAATATCTGTAATGATATTCTTAAAGACATCCTTTGGTCATCACTTCAAGATAGTTAAATATATTGTAAAAAATTACCTAATACAAGTAAAAGAATTTATGTATTCCACCATGCAGCTTTAATAAGGAAAATTAAAATAAGTTCTAGGGAAACTATCTGAAAAATTCTACTGAATTTCAGGTTAAATCATCTTGTTACTCCAATTTTGTAAGAATTATGTATCATCAGTGTCTTTGTATTGTGTAGAAATTTTACCCAGAGTCATCCAAACATAGTCTGTTTAACTTTTGGCATAATATATTACTCAGTACTCAAAAAGACATGAATACGTAGGCATACAAAAAAGTAGTTATTTAAATGTATAAGTCACCAAACTGTTTATAAAAAATGTGTCCTTGTCTTTAATTTTTTCCCCTTTTTTAGTAATACTTTCTTGAAGAATATCACTGTTCTTTTGATGTGACTAGCGACACCACTGCATTTTCTTCCTAACAGCTGTTGAAGGGATAGCTCGCATTTGTTTCTTCCTTTCACAGCTTGGAACGAAAGTTGAGTAATCAAGAAAAGCTAAGTAACAAATTAATGTACATATTTTAAATAAAATAGCATATTACAGCTACATTGCTTCAGTATGTACTACCCTAGCAGACACTTTAGTTTCTTTCATTATGCAGAAACTGTCACCATATAAAAGAAAGGAATTAGGAAAAACTGTGAAACAGTATGTAAAAAATATAATTTCCTTCCATACATCTTATAAATGCAAAGATGTGACTCAGAAATAAATTCTGGTCACACGGAGACCACCAATGATCGCAGATGAAAGATGATCTAAAAGTGATCAACATTCCTTATAAAATAGATTCTAGTCAGCAATATTTGATTACCATTTGAAGGAATTATAAGGTTTATGAATTACTTTTAATTCATATAATATTTCAATAATAAAATCTTTCCAACAGGAATTTCTATGTAATTTTAGTGAATTTAAATTGAAGCTTCATTTACAGTATGAAAATCACACTTTGCACTATATTTATCACAGCAATGATTCCTAATTTCCTCATAATTTCTCAATAGTAAAATACATTCTTTTAAGATTATTAGTAGCAATAATATATCAGTAGATCAGAATTATTAATGAAAGCATATATATTATATAAGCTTCACTTTCATTAATTCTTTATTGAAATACTGTTTTATACAGAGAAGATGGCTCCTTAAAAGACCTACGCTTTCATTGGTTAAGAGTTTTTGATAATATATTTTTAACTTTACATAAATTGTAATATATTCAAAAGACTTCAACTAAATATATCTGACCATGCCACATTCCAGTGTCATCACATACACGTTTTGCAAAATATTCTCTACAATATTATTAGTTAAACTACAAGAAACATATTAACAACATGCCAGAACCTATGTAAAAAAATGTTGTGATTTCATAATTATAGGTGTGATCTCTATTCAAGATTTTCTGCATAGTGAGTGAAAACAGAAGCACCAAAATTTGGTTGTTCTTTTGATCACTTAACAAAAAATATGCCGATTTTTCAAGCATCACAGGTTTCTCTTGAAATTCAGTGGAAGCATAGGTAAACTCATAATAGCATTACATGATATGAATATATTATAATTATTATATTAATGGCCTCTCGAGATTCAAAATTGAGGTTTTCCACTTCAGTGAGTGTATGAATCTTAATAAAATATGCATACCTATCTATGTAAGACCTAAAGAGCAATTTAACGCTACTACAATACAGTTACTCAATCTCTTACCTTTTTTTGTGTTTTGTAAATGTTTGGGAAAGAACTTCATAGATTTAGTAGATTTAGTGTTGTAAAAAATGAACAGGTAGATTTAGTGTTGTACAAAATGAACAGGTTAATAGCAATTCTGTCTGTGATACGCTTTTTAAAGTTGCTTGTTTGGCTCCCAGTAAGCTGTTCTCACAACCTCTAAATTTTAGTGTATATATTAAAATTGAAACCAGCAAAAACTAAATGCACATAAATTGTTATTTATAGCAGTTTCATATTCATTCTTCAATCTAATCAATGAGTATTAAAACTGGAAGTGGCAAAGCAAGTTTGCACTTCTTTCTCCTTCAGAAACACAAACAGTAAATCATAACCACACATAATTTCTGCTGTTATATATTGTAAAGGTTATGTTTATACTATGAGCTGTGAATTAGATTAATGAGTTTTCTCAGCACCATAAACCTCCTCCACCAAAACAGGGACTAAATTGCAATAAATCACTGTTTATGTTCACGTATTTATGGGACAGCAAAGATTTAGAGTTCTTCTACTTGGAAAACTGCCCCAACACAAGAGGAAAAAAAAATCACAGCTTCTGTATTGTAAGGTGGATGAACAGGGGCGAAAGCATGAACATTGTTTTCACTTCTCTATAATAATGTCAGTAATTTATTAAAACCAAGTGCTAGAGCAAAGCTTTTTTGCCAATGCTTCAGCCAAAGTGACAACACACCATACACACACATTTTTAAATAACAACGTATGTTTTCTCCTTTTGTGGCATTAAATATCACAACTATTAAATTAAACATATTTTTACATTATTCTTGAAATGAATTTTTTTTTTTGTCAAAAAAATATTAGTGATGGAATGGTACAAGAAAACTCTATTCTTTATATACTGCATGCTTTAAAAATTCCTTCAATGAACTTGAACAACATTATTTACTTCTACACATTTACATTGGTGTAATTTCAGATTACTATGGCTGTGATTTCTAAATGTATTCCTCATAGGAAAATACTGTACTTTCTGCATTTTCTTCATTTTGTTTCATCAGTCATTCATTCTACATTTTATTCCATCAACTACCAATAACATTTTCTATTATCTACACAAGAGAACAAACTTATTAAGACCTCTTTAATTTTTAAGAAGGTTTTTTTGTCTTGATTTTATTTTAAATATGTGGTCTTATAAAAGAAAAAAAAAAAAGAAAAGTAATTTCTTTTCAAGGAGAGGTTGTGCAAGTATACCTACTTTCCAATGTCCATTGAAATATTTTCTATTTATTGAGAAACCCCTAAAATTATAACAATAATATTTTGTAGAGCTACTACTTTTTTATCTTGCAACAGCTTCAGAAAGGGTAGCAGTGTTCTCTCCCCTTCCCAGGCATAAATGCCTTTGTGAGCAACTTAAGTCATCCCTTCCACATCTTGCAGACAAGTCGTCAACACAACAAAGAGGGACATTCTTATCACTCCATGCATTGTTAAACTGTGGAACCGATTTTTATAGAATGTAGCAGATGGCAAAATTTTATATGAACTACAAAAGTCATCAGATAAGTTCAAAAAAGAAAAACAGACATGAATTGCAAGATTTGTTAAAGGAAGTGATATTTTGCGCTTCCTACACTACAGCTTTGTGTTCCAACACTCTTCCTGATAGCATCTATTATCTGCTATCAAGAAAGTATTAAATTGCATGGTGCTTAACTTACTTCTTATGGCTCTTAATCATTGAATGGTTCTTATTTTACGTTCTTATGCAATGCAGTGTCTTCTTCATTTATCTGCAGGAACCTATCTGCTGTCATCTCATCTGAGGAATGATAAAATGGTGGCAGTTACTGAGTCTTTTATATAAGTGGAAGGGTGAACACAAGATCTTTCCCAGAAATAAAATTACTAATTTTAAATTTAAGTCATTGGTTAATAAAAAGTAAGGTCTTGAAGGAAAATGATTAATTGGAATTTATGTGCGGAAGGTAGCACACAAAGGCACATGACACTGCAAAGGTGGATTTAATTTTCAGAACTTTGAGAAACACTGTCTGCATAAAAACATAGTATTTCAGGTTTATAGTTTCTTAGGAACCAGACACGACTTCAAAAAAAAAAATCCCAAACCATTAGAATATACACTTTGTCAGAGAAAAGTAAATCTCTTGCCTAATGCAATACATTTGTATTTCTCTTCTTTCTCCCTTGAACCTCCTCAGCAATTTTATGCATCATACTTTAGTTATTTCAGAATATTGAAAAATAACACTTATAGCCGATGAAGAAAGACCTTCTAATAAAGAGTCAATTAGATCTCAGGATGCTATGTTCTTCAATTGCTTATTCCTCTTCACTGATTGTAAAAGCAACATACACACACTTTGTCAGATATAGTTCTCCTCACTGTGGCAGTTTTCATGTAGCCCTCCTGAGGAACAGTAAGTCTTTAATACAAAATGAAGAAGTGGGTTTTTTAACATGTGGAGAGCTGAAATTAATGGCATCTACTCTAGAAGCAGAATGGTATGTTATATAGTCTCAGTCGGTGTGAAATTAGGAAAAAAAAAAAAAGAAAAATGTCCAGTTAAATCACCAATCTGAAATGATCTTGCTCAGATCACTACTAACTCAGAGTAGTGTCTAGTAAAGGTAAGTTTATGTATTCAGAAAATGTCAGATATAAGGTTTTAGTGATATGTATTTCCTATTACTAGAGTAATTCATTTAATTGCAATATTCAGCTATTACATTTATCACTCTTATTTGAGAAAAAAAAGGTTACTGTTTAAACTCTGTACATCAGAAGAAGCAGCAGGAAGAGCAGAATTTTCTATTCAATAATTAATGGCTCTGTTGATCTGATACAAGAGGATACTTCTAAAGGATTGACACTTCTTATCAGTTTTTAAATCAATTTTTTCCTTGAAGATCATACAATAATAGAATAAACTGAGTTTGAAGGGATCCACAGGGATTATCCAGTCCAGCTCCTGGCCCTGCACAGGAGAACCCCAAAAATCACACCATGTGCATGAGACCATTGTCCAAACACTTCTTGAACGTGCCTTGGTGAGGCTGCCCCAGCTCAGAGCAGAGCAGGACAATCCCCTCCCTTGCCTGGCTGGCCATGCTGTGCCTGATGCACCCAGGACAGGGCTGCCCTCCTGGCTGCCAGGGCACTGCTGACCCAAGTTCACCTTGCCATGAACTGTCATGTGGAGAAGCCATACGTACATCTTACAGTGAGGGACAGGTTTATGGATCCTTGTTTGTAAGGGGTAGAGAGAGCCCTTCTTCAGCAAGAGACAATCCTTACATTTTAAATCTGCGTGACATTGACAAAATGTTGCCACAGTTGTCATGATTTCTATGCTACAGTTAGCGTTCCCATGCAGTGAACAGTGAATATGTTTCAAACTCACTTTTTATCAACATAAATGACAAATTCTGGAAACATCTAGCTCCTTATGCCTTAATTAAGGTACTTCTTAGTCATCTGGGTATGCAATTACTCATCTCTGCAGTTTTTCTTTAGAATAGTTAACCACCCAGAATCTTTGAGGTTTTTAGCATATAAAGGCTTGCAAGTGTATCCATCATATTAAAAGAAAACTTTCTGGAATATTTATAGACTGATCAAATTTCCAAGACATGCTGGTTTTTCCCTCTGAAGTGAGCAATTGGTTATTGCATTCTCTGTCCACAGAAGAAGCTTTGAGTAGCCTAGGTTTTCCAATTTTTTTCAAGTTCTTAAGTGGGTTGTGGAGGACTGCTAACCTGATTTCTAATAGCTTGGTTAAATAAAAACCTAAAATCCAGAGTCACTCTATCTGTTCTGTCTGGTTTTGTGAAAAATGTTTTGTTCTTTCTCTAAGTGCAATACAAATTTCATTTTTATTATAAAGTGTAAGAAAAAACCAGTTTCTTCTGTGATACAGAAAACCAATAAAAATACACTAAAGATAGTAAAGAAAAAATACAAAAGCTCAGATAATTGTCTAAAATTCCACTAAGTTTCAGAACATCTCTTGATGCATTGCTTTACTTTGTTTGTTATTAGGTAGATTTAGTAAATTCATATTTGGCTTGCTCCACCATAAGAAATCCTCATTTCACACAGTGAAGATCATATGCAGAAGCATTAAAATAAGTCATTTAAGTTCCATAGTAACAAGAATAATATTTTTAGAAACAGACATATAGATATGTGTAGATGATAAAACGTGTGTTGTTACAACATAGGATGACTACACTATTTTTTCTATTTTTCTAAAAAGCATTATGCTCAGAAAATACTCTTCATCCATTTCTCATGAAGAAATAAGGAATTTTACAATTTTACAAAGAGAAAACTTTCTTCTGTAATGATTTTTAATTTTGTACGTATATCCCAATAGCTATCTGGAGAATGGGATTGTTCCTTAGATAATGGAAAAACCACATACAATTCAAATGTCCAGATTGTCTCACCAGACAACTCAAGTATTACACTAAAACCTATATGTTAAGTGACGTATTTTATTATGATTTATGCACAAGCACTTGTGACTTGCTGTATCTGAATTGTAATGTAGCAAGGTACTGATGGGCAAATAGAAGGAGTCAGAGGACATAACACATATATGAAACAGAAATTTCCATCTAAATAGTAGTGATCATTCTCTACCAATCCTTTATTAGGCAGACAAAGATAAGAAAACCATGTAAGGTACTCTTCAGAGAAGTGAAATTCATATAAAATTATTGATTTGTGATATTTTATTACATGTATAAAAAGGAAGGTTCCTTTTCTATTTTTTTCCCAATTGTGTTTGTAATTGTTTACTATGTGGTGAATTAGTGCTGTTAAATCATGCATTATCTTGAACTTAATTATAATACCTGTTTATGAAATATGTAAAAATGTAAATAAACAGATAAGAAAGTGGAACAACTGAAACAGAGTTTGCCAAAACCAGGTTCAATTCATACATTGGAGATTGTAGTTATATGAAGTGTCCTTAGAAGAAATAAAATGTATCATTTACACCACAATCCTCTTTGTGAATGCTAGAAGAGGAAAATAGTTTACAAAGTACATCATATTAAAAAAGTGATCACAACTGCCACAGTGCTGCAGTCATATTTGGCCAAGTGAGAAATTTTGTGACATTGTTACCAACAGTGGCTTTTCAGTGTAATCTACTCCTATAGCTTTTCATTTTCTTCTAGTAAAACTTTTGGAAACAGTAACATTTAGGGCCTATGTAAAATGTCCTATGAGATCATATTTTGGCTGGTATTTTTGCTGTCATACCAGATATAATCTCCAGATGATCACTATTTTGCTATTTGGAATTACCTGAGTCATCTAACTACTTGACAGAAAGATTTTTGACATGACTTCTGGAAGCTAAAGGATTCTTTGTCTCTCTCAAAATTTCTTTCTACAACTAAGGCTTTCTAGCTAAGTCTTTCTGAATTGCCTGTTTTCCCTTAGGTCACTCTCTTCAGGAGTTATTTCAAGGTTATTGTGTTATTTTGTTTATCCTAGATTTCTTCTGAACAAGGAATGGTCAGACTGTAACAAGCATGATTAATTTACTGTAATGATTAAGTTCTTATAGTCTTCTTAACTTACAAGAACTATCTGGAAGATTAGACTTCCCATCTAGGCTACTTTATGTCTCTCAGAAAGCAAAGGTAAATAAACATATAAATAAAGAGACTTATCCCCTCTTAAAATAGATGCCTAAGTTGGATAAAAGATCACCTACATGGCCTATCTTGCCCCCATTAACAAACTGCAATGGAACCCAAATACAGCTTACTGTAAACACCCTGGAGTTTTCTGTGGGGTGCTAGTTGTACACCTCAGCATCCTGGTCCAACTTTTTTGTAAGTATAAACTTGAACCATAAGATTAACCTTGTCTTGTTCTGGAACTCTTTATGCTTGGATAGAGATACTTCTTTAATTTCATCAGGAAGTAACATGCTATTTGTTTTCTGTTGTGCAGACAGGGTTGGTTTTTTTTTAATGTGACTATTTTCAGTGCAGCAAACCCACCCAGTAACACAGGTGTAATCCACACTTCCCAGCCTGACAGCTGACAAATTCTGGAAGCTCAGTTCTTGTTAACCAGTAACCTTTCTGTTTCCCTGGAAGATGCAGTGACAGTACAATGAGGATTATAGGATTCTTCACATTATTTAGCACAGATTTTGTTCTCCCACAGAGGCGACAAATTCCATGAATAATACAGATGCTAGATTTGGCATTTCAAGTATTTTGCCCCTGGTTTTTGTTAGCTGTGGGACTCACATTATTTTACATAAGCAGCTCAGGTGACACTGTAATAGACAAAGAGTTTGAAAGAATTAATCATACTACCCCTCCAGACTTAAATTACAAATGGCACTAAAGAGACAGAAAATACCTATGTGAAAAGAGAATCTTAATTGTGACCTAGTTGGTTTTATTAGAGTTAATTAGGTCAGTGGAGCTGGCCTAATTTTTTAATTAATAAATTGATTCCAAGGGAATACATGAGAATATTGCCAGACTTTAAAAATCCAGGGAGAGTAATTACATTGCAGAGATTACAAAAACAGTTTTTAACCACTCTTTTTTCATTTGAATAACTTGACTCTTACATAACAGTTTTAAACTATGCTGTACTGTAGCTACCATGTAGGTGGTACTTCTTACAAAGTTTAGATAAATATAAACTAGAAAGTATGCATTTTTTTCTCTCCCAGATTCTCTAGTCTGTATTATTTGGGAAAAATTCATAAGCATTTTTCTGTCCATTCCTTTTCTATGTAATTCCAAATAGAAAATACAGATAATTTTAGCAACCTGAAGACATTAAAATTGTGGGTAAATTTCCCAGAAGTTTTTTTTTTTCCAAATAATGTCTTACATTTAGTACAGTTATTCTTTATACTCAAATTTTCTGCTATTATTTAATTATTTCTTTTTATTTTTTTATTCCCTTAGAGAAGATAAAGAATTTCTAATAATTAGAGGAAATTTTAATTGGTTTTGAATATTATAAATAAATCAGCAAGGTTCTTCCTTGAAAAAAAATAGACCTGATGAACTGTTTTATATTCCCAAATGAATTCTAAACTCATTTAGGTTAAGCTACCACTAAGATTAAAAACTTTTTTTTTATACGCCGCACCGTTTGAAAATCAGATGTAAAGAAACTAATATAAGGAAAGAGCATTTGATAACATGGATGAGACTGGTCATATTATACCATATTATCAGATTAAATTTTTTTGAGGAACTTTTGAAAAATGAGAATGGCTGAATAATAATAAATCACCTTTTATTAGCAATAGATCGGAAACCAATTCGTTCCTGGCTTCACCGGGGTCATCACTGCTCAGTCTTGTAAGCTCCATTGCAACTTCTTACACAGCATGGAAAAGATGACAGTTTATTATGTGGTTTTCCTGCACAGAAGAAACTATGTAACTGTGATTCTACATTGCCTTATGCAGGCTCATAATCTGGAACTCCAAATCTGTAGGCTTTTGAGTTTAATCTCTCAAATCCCATCACATAGAACTTCAAATCCTGGAATTTTATAAAGTACAAAATCTACTACTTAGATACATATAAACTTAATGTTTTATGTTATTGAATGTAAATATAGATTACATTCAATTCAATACTATTTAGAAATGTTCAATTTCTGTATCTCCTAGATTTACCCTGAGCCCTACCTCTGGAGAGATAACTATCTTCATGAACCTATATGACATTTTCTCTGTGATATTTTTCAAGATAGAGTCCAGAAATCAGGAGTTCTAAATTTACAGAAAAATTAACTTGTACTCATAATCTTTTTTGGTACACTCAGTCTGCTAACTGAGGTATGTAGTAAGTTAGGTATTTGTTTAAATAGTTCTTTTTAACAATAAAGAACCAAGAATTCTAAGTATATCGTGGAGTATGATAAACTGCACAAAGCCCTGGGTTTTGAGTCAGGAGAGAAAGGCTATATCACTGGCTGGCTGTTATGCACTGAATGTTAAGGTCACTTCATTACTCTGTTTCTTTAGCTTCTTGTTTATAAACTGTCTGTATAAAGGAGACTCATTTATATTATTTCTAAACTGACTATGATTATTATTGTCAGCTATTAGCATTATTGCAAGTATAAGTTCCTGGACACAGGTTCACCAAGTATTAAAATTTACCTATGAAAATATGATTACAAAAAGACAATAACAACAGGTGAATCAAATTAGTTGTTTTGGGGTCTCTTTTGCTTTATAAAATCATGAGCTGATAATATAGGCTTAACAATATTGATAGTGATCTAAGATCTTTTGGTATCTTAATAATTTTAAATCTTTATTACTATTTCCTGAGTTCAGGAAATATTTGTATATTAATTTGGGATCCTGGTGAAGAACCAACAACAATTTCCAGGATCAAGGCATGCTCTAGTCTGTGCCCATAAATGCCTTTTCAGTTCTTCATACTATCCTCTTAAACACTCAAAACTGTCATGATATATGCTCTTTTATTTGTAGACAAAAAAGGTCCTAGTTTCTTCCCACAAGGGGTATCAGCTCACACTATATGAAAACTCGGGAAATTTTTTGCAATAATCTTGATAAAAACAAGAACTTCTGCATATCTGCCTGCATATACTGAACTAATCAAATTTGAGTATTAGAAAAAAAATGAATAAAATATAATTATGATGTGTTACAGTGCTGTCATATAGAATACTAACAAGAGACGAAAACCAGGGTTATTATGAGGCAATAATGTGCAATTTTTGATGGGAAAAAGACTCACAAATTAGCCAAAGTTTTTCTTCCCAATCACGAACCAAATCTCCAGACACCTGCAGTAGCTGACCCAATAAGAAGGCCAGTAAGTTGTAGTACATGTTGGGAAAGAGCACAAAACCAGCAATCCTGTTTCTAGATAGTTGTGGGGTTAATTGGTATGGGAAAAGTCTAGAAATTATGGGAAAAAATAATTAGTATTCATAGATGTTAAATGCTGTGGTTTTTTCTTCTTCTTCCTTTCTTTTATATTCTATGAATCTTTGGTGAACCAGTAATTAGAATTTTCTTTTGCAGGGTAGAGCTTTTTCCAGTCACAATCAACCACTAACATCAATGTGAAGGAGTTCACAGATGTCAAGATCTGTTATGCCAGTGGTTTTAGTATGTGATTAGGAAATATCAGCTCAGTACAGAGATCCACCCTGCCACTTCTGGAATGGTATAGTGCTATCCTGACAGGAATGAAGTGGAAAAAAAACACCCTTTCCTAAAGGAGGAGGCACTTTAAAGGAACTCTAAAGTTGTACCTGTAGGAGAACTGAAGTGCGCTAATGGTAATTTCCTTTCTAGTACCAACTCAAATAGTACACTTGTCCCTGCCGTGCTGAACAGCAAATGCCAAAATGCCACTTTTCAGTCCTTGAAAAAGCTCTGCCTTGAGCCAGTTTGCTGAACAATAGACCTAGGAGATCAGCAGCAATAAGAAGCTTAAAAACAACAGTAAGGAACTGAGTTTCTTCTTGTGCTTTTCTTTTACTCTTTTCACGTCTCTTTGACATAATGTGCATATTTTAAAAATACACAGATAATTCCAAAATTGTGCAAAGACTCCAACTGACTTAGGTCCCAAAGAAATCCCTCTCGCCAGTAAGAACATGAGCCTCCTGATACACACAACAATGGTATTGTCCTCTAACAAAAATTTTACTGTCCTCAGTGTCAAGACAATTTAAAACACACAAGTGTACACTATAGTTCTAATTGCTGTATTTGTCAACAAATACTAAAAAACATCTTTATCTTAAATACACTGAATCAAGCAAATAAATAAAACCCCCTAAACGATAACAATAAAACCCAAACCCAAACACTACTGTTTTTAAAATGAAACTGCATGGCTTTACGTTAGGCTTTACTTATTCTGGCATTCTTCTTGTACTTTGCAGAGTAAAAATTATTAAGGATTACCTTATTCATGGAACAATATGTACCACAATTGAAACATCAAAAGAATAGCCCTTTGTAGCAGATCACATTGTAATGCTTTCAAATACATTGCTACAGTCTAAGATTTTTGTACCTATATCTTCACATTACAGGCAAGGTTGATAATGATTGTGCATATAATATATTTTATTTGGATTTGTAGCAAGCCTTTGATCAAGTTTTACATGACAGGCCTCAGCTTAAAACTACAAGCTTCAGAGATCCAGATTAAGACACACAAAAGTAAAAAGAGCTAGCTAGAAAATAGACTAGTGATTATGTGGTGGGAAAAAAAGAAAAAAAAAACTTAGAGTGGTTTAATGTAGGTCAGTGTTCACATCTTAAAGTGTTAACCTTTGCAGAATGTATGAGGTAAGTAACAACACCTAACTAGCTGCCTGCAAATATAAGGATGTCAGAGAATGAGCAGAGAGGTGGATGGCACAACCCACACTGGGGTGGAGGGTGTGAGGGGTGCTGGGGTACATCCTCTTTAGGAAGCACAGACACCTGTTCTCAGGGATGATTTGAGTGGCACAGGCCCACTGCTACACACAGGGGTGACAATAAATACATTGGGCAGTCTCAGTTTTTGACTGAACACCGCACTACTTCTATGAAAAACTATTATCTCCGTATGTGCTTAGAATACTTGCTTTCCTGCTCACATTCTCATGAGCTGCATCATTCACAAGGCCACTAGAGGTGTCCCATATGCTCTGCTGTGGGGTAAGGAGGCAGATAAGTATACATTACATCACTGAGTTCTCTCTGCAAGAATATCCTTCAGTGAGCTGGATAAAATATTTTAGTTTATGGCACAGGAAAACAATGATGTCAAAGTCTATAACCCTTTAAATTTGTTTATAATTGCTGTATAGAAGTAAAACAGTTCTGAGTTTCTCACTTTTTTGCATTGTTTCAATGTAATTATGAACTTGATAAATCCAAGTGTAGAAATGTAAATAAAAGCAGACCGATTTTAAAGACATTTAGAATTCATTGATTTCATTTGTGGGTACCTAGTTCTTAGGAAAAAGAAAATCCTAGTCTGGTATTTATGTGCTTCAGCACTAATCAAAGAGCAACTTTAGCTTAAAAATTTGTTCGACATCTCATATGTGCACTGTACACTGAATGTTTGTATTTTTTTTGTCCTACAGCACTCCTGAAAACTTTCTATCCAATAGCAGCACTTGCCTCCATCACTTCCCTGAATTTAAATGTTACAAATAGAACAGAATAGAATAGAACAGAATAGGCTGGAAAAGTCTTTAAGATCATTGCATTCAACCATAAACCAAACACTGTGAAGTCCACCACTAAGCCTGTGCTCCTCAAACATCACACCCACGCATCTTTTAAATACCTTCAAGGATGATGACTAAACCACTTACCTGGGCAGCCCATTCCACTGCTTGACAACCCTATCAGTGAAGAAATTTTTTCTGATACCCAATCTAAACCCTTCATGGTGCAACTGAAGACCATTTCCTCTTCTCCTATTGCTTGCTACTTGTGAGAACAGACCAACCTCCACCTCATTAGAATCTCCTTTCACATAGTGTTAGTGTCCATCAAGGTCTTCCCTGAGCCTCTTATTTTCCTTGCTAAACAACCCCACCTTCCTCAGCTGCTTTTCATATGGCCCTTCATAAACTCTGTTGTCCTTCTCTGGACATGATCCAGGATCTCAACAACTTTCTGTAGTGAGGGGCACAGAACTGGACACAGGATTCAAGGCACAGCCTCACCAGTGCTGAGTACAGAGGGACAATCCCTGCCCTGGTCCTGCTTGCCACACTATTGCTGATACAGGCCATGATGCCATTGACCTTCTTGGCTAGCTGGGCACACACACTGGCTCATGTTCAGCCAGATGTTAACCAGGAGTCCTATAACTTTTTGCACTAGGGAGCTTTCCAGACACTGTGCCCCAAGCCTGTAGCACTGCAGGGTGTTGTGACCAAGGTGCAGGACCTCATAAAATTAGGATCGGTGCGTCAATCCATCCTGTCCACATCCCTCTACAGAGCTTTTTCACCCATCCAGTCCCACAGACTTATGCATGCAGCAGGTCTCTGTACATTCTTTCCTGGATTATAAACACTCAATGCCATCATTAAGCTCTAGACAGTCAAAATACTCCCTAACATACAGGGCTTCCCCATCACCTCTCCTTTCTTGCCTATTCATTCTGAAGAGTTTTTAGCCATCCATTATAGCACTCCTGCTGTGCAAGTTGTCCCACCATGTTTCATTAATGGCTACTATATCATCATTTTTTCACTTTACAGTGGCTTCAAGATCCTTCAATTAACCCTGCTAACTCCTGTGTAAAGATCCTTTTCCCCCTTTGAGACAGGTTTACCCTATCTGTTACCAGCAGGCCAAGTGTCCTGTAAACTGTCCCATAATCACAAATACAGGGGCTGCAGAATGGGGAGTGTGTCTCACCATAGTCTTCACCACAGGCTGTGGGGGAATTTTTCTCAAGCACCTGGAGCACCTCCCCCACCTTCTCTCATTTTGATGCCTGCAGATTACTCATCTCAGTTTTTTCCTCATTCCCCTTTATGCTCTGCCCTTTTGAAAACCTGTTTTCCCCAAGGTACCACCACCATGGCTGTGGGGCTCAGCTGTGCCTTGCAATGGGTCATTTTGGGAGCTGGCTGGAACCACCTGTGCTCCTCACAGCAGCCCCTGAAAATCAGCACCTGGAGACCTTCACCTGGTGCTCATTTATTGCTACTGCAGAACACAAAGGCATAGTAATCCAACATAATCGTGAAGCTTTGTGTTGCTTGCGTGCACATACCTTTTGTACAATAAATTGTGTAAAATAAAGATGAACTGTGCCCACAAGATATGTTGAAGGTTTCAAATGTGTAAAATTCTCAGATACTTCATGGACCAGTATCAGAGGTAGAAAAAAGTGTAAATACTACCTTTCTCTCCCGAACTTTGCTTGTTGGAGTGCATTCAGCTCCTCATCCTGAACACCATAAATAGTTCTCCTAATCATCAGATGCTTATGATTTTGATTATTCATTAAAGTGTGAGTATTTAAACATTTTTTTTTAATCCTACCCATTCTGCATGATTATTCAAATTGTCATTGTTTTCATCCAAATGGCATCATGTCATAGTGACGTTCATTCACCAACTATTTCCTCTGTATACGATGAAAAACTCTATATTTGTTGCTTTTCATTCTATCAGTTTTCAATACTGCTGGTTATCAGTCCTTGCCTGTGAAAACTGATCATACTTAACAATTTAGCGTACTTTTTCTTTTTTGTTATTGTATATGTTCATTTTAATTAATTATCAGCCAAAACTGCACTGTTCCCCTGCATTTCTCAAATGCCTCTGGGTAAATCTCCCTCTGCCTTACAATGCTAGCTCTTTATGCAAGGGATATATTACAGTTTCTCACACAGAATATCTGCAATTCTACTGAGGTTAATTACTTTATATATGTTTTCTTAGAAATTATTTTAGAGCATATTCATTTGAATTTCTTTTAATCATGGAGCAGATGCTTTCACCTCAGAATTTCCACATTATCAATGTCCTCAATGCTCTTAAAACTAAAGTAACAGCAATATACAGACTATGAAAATTAGCTCACTTAGACCCAGAGCCTGTGCTTATGTTATTGCACACAAACCTGAGGCATTTTAATCATTCATTACATGGCTGATGTTGCCCAGTCTGCTTAAAAAAAAAATAAACCCTGCAGAATGCTTAATAGCACAGGCCACAGAATACTGTTCTACTTGCACACATGCAATACTTGGAGAAAGAAAATTTTCAAAATAAAAACTCTGTGAGAACATTGTAGAGATACTTGATTAAACATCTCCTACTCAATAGGATAAACTGTAATTTTTTTTCAAACCCAGCAGAAATTATTAAACTTGTTAGGGAAGAGAAATAATTGCAGTCACTAGCCACCTGAGCTTTTTGGACAGAAGATCCCTGGGATATAATGTTAAAATTGCAGAGGTCAGAAGGAATTGAGAAGGATTAAAAACAAAGAAAACAGAAAAAAATGGAGGGGGGAGAAAGAAAGAAGCAATTTACCATCAGATTAAATGTAATTCTGAGAAAGGACTACAAAGATTTGAGGGCATAATGAGTGAAGAAAACATGTTTCAGTAAGCTAGGAAATTTTCTCTTGTAATTTCATTTTTTATACTATTCATCATGTCCATATTTTGCATGGTTTTTTGGAAACATAGACATTACCTAAAGAAAGCATTGCATCCTCTCAACATGTTCTCCTCCTAACTATACTAACCTACAACATCTCAAAGCTTTCAATGTCTCATGTAAAAAGGGACAATATTAGAATTGAAAAATCAATGTTATTGGTGATACATTATGGTTACTTTTGATCCTGCAAAGCAATCTGATAAGATAAAGATAAGATAAAGCTGTCTTACAGCCTTCATTTGGATTTTCATTGGATCCCTTCCCCATAATTACAAATATTAATTCAAAGAGACTAACAAGTTAAGTTTAACATTTATTCAGGGACAACAAAAAAAGAGGTCTCAAGTATGACACATGTAAACAGCAGAATGCTTTTTAATCCCAATCCGTGGAAAGTGAGAGACAACTAAAGCTTCAAATCAGAGCACAGGTAGCTTTCAGAAATTTTTCCATCAATCTAAGTCTCTGAACAATGTCATTCTGTCTTGCTGTCAATCTTGAAACCAGTTGGGGCCTTCCTGAGTTACGGCAAGATCTTCATCATCTCCTCTGAATCCCTAGGAAAAGTATTTCTTTCCCTCACCTCAAGGAGCAGTAATGCATCTGCTCCCTTCTTTTCTGAGATATCTCTTGTTTAGAAGAACTGCATTCTTATCTCAGGAGCTGTCACTTGGTCTCTTTTTTTGGCCTCTTGTCACCCTGTCTCTAGCTGTAGGTGCCTCACCCTGGTGGGCGGGTCCCTAAGTGGACTGGGAGCAGGCAGAAAGCACCAGATTCTCCAAACATTTCCATGTGATCCAGAGCACAGGAATGTTACTTTCTGTGGGCTTGCCCCATGCTTTTGGAAGAAACAGTTCATGAACAAATCAGATATGCCCAGTTACAACCACATAATCACATATTTTCACGGATATACTTCTAGAAATAATGCATGAAATTGAATATATGTGAAAAGCTTCAAAGAAACAGTTCTGTCCATTTACTTCAGGAGATGTGGTTAGGCCACTGTGATCAAGGTATTTTGTGCTGACAAACCAGAGTTCATTAAGAGTACATTACATTGAATTTTCCTTTTTTTATACTTTCCCAATTTCCCCTTACACAAATTACAGAATTTTGAGGCTAATGATGGATATAGTACAGCACAATCATTATTCACTGAAGTCTATTTCGGCAAAGAGGCTCCTACATGCAAACCCACAGAGAGTCATGGATGATGGGAAAAAATACAGAGGAAAAGCTATTTTGTTTTTCATATTCAGCCTAATTACCGGTATATAATGAGGTGGCAGACTCACTGAGTACCAAGTGTACCTGCAGAGAACAGAGTCCATTTTCAAAATTTGTCTCAGTTTAGTGAAATTTATGAAGCTGAGTACAAGATGACAGAAGTAATAGCTTTGAGAAGAGAAGCACAAGTCTGGAATTCCTTTCCTTTAAAAAAATAATTATGGTAACAAATATTTGAAAAATAAAATATCCCAGACTGAATATTTTTTAAGTACATGTTTGATAAGTCTCAAAAAACCTCAAACTACAAAACAAACTAAAATAAAACAACAAAATACTTAATTCTGGTTACATGCTTCCCTTATAAATTTGTTACATTCAGGTTACGGAATACTTGAATTCCCACCAATAACAGATAAAACCTTATATGCAAAGCTGAGAACTGATAGTCAGCCTCATTAAAAACTCTTAACAGTGTAATCAAAGAATTGTTACTCCAGTTGCATTGATTTTAACATTTCTAGGTCAAATCAGATGCAGGTAGGACAATGTATACACAAGCTCTGTAGAATCTACTCCTCCTCTGGCGCTATGCTCAGCCTTCTACTTCTCCTCTGCATCCTCTTGTAAATGGTTTCAGTTCTTGGGGGTTTTAGGTATTCAATCATCAATATACCAATGATGGAGGACATATGGTGCTAGGCATTAATGGTTTCTTCCTCCTCACTCTAGGATTCACCTAGGTTCGTTTTTTATACAAACATTGTCACATTCCACATCTTCCTTTTACCCACAAGTGGACCATACGTCTGACTTTACTGCATATACTGGGATTTATATGTAATGGATGCTTACTCTTTTTTTTGTCACCTCTATAACTGTTTGGGATTTTTTCCCCCATCTCCCAAGGCTCTGTTCCTTTGAGGACTAGTAGCTGGATGCTGGCGAGTGGCTTAAGGATGCAGGGGTCTGTTGTCACCTGGTGCCTGCATTTTCCAGACCCCTGTGATCACCCCGTTTGCACTCCTGTTCTCCATTTGCACTCCTGTTCTAGGTTTGCAGCCTGTCACAGGCAATAGCAATAATGTTCTACCTGGGTTACAGTGCTACAGGTTGGTGATAAAGGAATTTCTGATCCAATTTCACACTGAGCAAAAATGCACTTTCTCACAGAAATAGTACAGTACTTTGTCTAAAAGAAATATGGACCTGTTTTGACAGTGATTAAATAATATATTGACACTTCCAATTTCAACTTTTTTTTTCCTCTAGTTGACTGCTAGCCCAATATTTTTTAATGGGAAATTTTAACCTGTTAATAGAGAATTAAAAGAATTTTTGCCAATGATTGTCAAATAAACATTCCTAGGCTGACTGCTAGATTCTATTTCCTGATAATAATATTTTTTGTTATTTGATTTAGTTCCTCAAAAGTGTAAATATCCTATGATAAATGGATTTACTGAAAGTTTCTAAGATCTATACCATTGTTATGAATCCTCTTTCTTAGACTTAATGCCACATTTATTGTCTCTGTTTCAATAGGTGTGAATTTAAAACACAAATTTTATTTATAAAACCTCAAATCAGCAGTTCAACAGCAAATATAGTATGTTTTATTCAATACTTTTGTTTTATATGATTTTATGCTAATGTTCTTTTATTGAACATGACTACTCTTCAAGACACAAAAGTAATTTAGTCTTACTATGATGATTCCAACTAAATTAATTAAAGTGGTCACACTCCCTACTGGTTAGACAATGATTTTGAGCACCAGAGAGACACTATAGATTGACACTTATTGTGTAAACTGAAGTTAATTTTAAAAGTTTCAAGATAAAGCAATCCTTCATATTTTCTAAATCACCTATAATATAATTTCAACAGCTCTACACTATGCTTTCAAAAATGGATGCACTTTCAGAGATTTTTTTATCACTTTGCCATGGTGATAAAGAAAATCTTCAAGATTACAATCCTTGGTTCAGAATATTAGAGAGACACTGAAATAAGAAAGTCAATGCTTATTAAGCAAAGAGCTGACAGAAAAGAGAGGAAAATCAAGAAAATAAAGATAAGGGAAACAACAGGAGGTTGCTTGTTGAGCCTAGTGACCTTATTTGCTGCTCTTATTATGCGAAAATTGTGCCAATCACAGAAAAATAGAGGAAAAAAGTCCTTTAAAATTCAATTTTTCAGCACAGTGGTTGGATATTATTGGATTTTGTTTCCTGCATCTATTCTCAATGCTTTTACTTTTTTTCCCTCAGGGTAATGCTTTAAAATTCAACTTGTTGTAAACTCAAATGGAAAAACCTCACCTGATTATACATGGGTAAGTTATTGTTACTGACATGTATGCAAACTGCTAACTAGTGCTGTGTGCCCTTCATTCAGCCTGCATTATTTCCTTGACAAGCAGCACCAAAATTGTGGGGCAAGAGTGAAATACAGCCTTGAACTAGTCTCAGAGCTTATTAAATATTTAATAAGTAATAAGAATCCATCAAAGGATGGACTTTCCCTTACCTGTGACAGCTGCAGGCAAGAATTGTTTTACAACTGAAAAGTGATTCTCCATGAAAGTGACATGAGCATAAGAGGCAGGAAAGAGGAAAAACACTGTTGTTAGCATTTAAATATGGAGTAGTCTATGAATAGCTGACTTATTTTCTTTTGTTATTATGGGGCCCCAGGAACTAGGAACTATGACTGCAGACACAGTTTTGTGCATTTATCTATGTGTACGAGTTGTACAGTAT
Organism: Promerops cafer; assembly: GCA_013398275.1. Taxonomy (NCBI): domain Eukaryota; kingdom Metazoa; phylum Chordata; class Aves; order Passeriformes; family Nectariniidae; genus Promerops; species Promerops cafer. The sequence continues at coordinate 799,577 of VZSE01002642.1, read as the reverse complement.
GATTTGAGTAACGTGGAAAGCTTTGATGCAGTTTCACCTGAAATTTCATCTTTTCTGCTTCTGCTATCAACTACTTAGATACCATAATAGCTGAAGTGTTTTAGTGCTGTTACTTTGAATGTAATTAAGAAGGAAAATGTAGCTCATTGCTACTTTTGATGAAACATGCATACATACATTTAGCATTGCTTGTAAATATCCTTTTCCTGATAAGAAATGTCTCATATCTATTTTGAATCTGACCTCTATTAGTTTAAAAACCCTATCCCATGTCCTATTGTAGCACACCTCATTAAAAAGTCCATTCCCAAAGAAGCCTGTATTCTGGTGAATATGCTAAACTTGATTTCTTTCCCATAATTTCCTCTATTGTATAAAGCTAGATTGTCGATTCTAAGAGCTACTTATCACTTCTGTAGCATTGAAAATTGTTCCTTTAAATATTTTTGGTTGGCTGGGGTAAAAATAGAAGAAGAAATGAGAGTTCCTAATAAATTACTGTCTTCAAAGTGGCCTGAAGTAGAGAAACGAGAGGCTGAAAGCTCTTTGTGCTGAAAAATCCATGAAAATGAAGATACCCAGGTGAATCAGTGCTTCACCCCAGATCTCTGAGCAGCAAGCACCAGTGCAGGACATAAAGGAAGAAATCTTATGTCTTATCATCACAGGCCCCATTGCATTTGTTGCCTTTTTGTTTTTCTTTCTTTTTCTCATTAAATTAGATAAGGGCTTCTTTAATAAGCAAGAAATTGTAGAACTCTGGCCTTCTCCATATAATTAAGCACGTGGGAGACAGGGTTTCAAACTGTGAAATAAAAACAGTGTAACAAAATTTTTGATGTCATAACTCTTGAGAGATGAAAGAAAATATTCATCTCTGAAAAGTTACAAGAATTGATCAAATACTAGAAAAGGGTCTGAGAGATTCTTGAATTAAAATTAGCCCTTAACAAAACATCTAGAAATTATTCAAGCAGAATTATATTATAATCAATAATTCAATGTATAGAAAGTATAGAAATACTGTGACTGAAAATCCTAATATAACACAAGACAAAGCACTCAATATCAACTGGATGCAGAGTTCAGAGCTCAGGAATGTCAACATTATATCAATTTTATCCAAATGTGTACAGGCTAAGAAAATTCGCATTAAAAAAAGTAAAAATTAAAACAGTCAATTGCATCTGTTTGCAGGCAGCTATAGTGAGCTCTATGAAGATAAAAGAACAATTGCAGCACCCATAGCACAGATGAGTATTTTGTCAAAGCAGTGGAAAATTGAATATAAGTGAGCTCTCACTCTAAGCTGCCTATAACATTTTCTTATTTAAAATGAAACAAAGGTGCACGACTATTATTATATCTGAAGCAGAATTAATAATAAAATTCAAGTAATGAAAAGTGAAATGTAAAAATTCCAAACTTCCAATGGTGTGCTTATTACCACTAAATTTATATATGAAGAAGATAAAAATTAGGAAAGCTTTTATAAGCTTAGGGGAAAAAAAGGATGTTGTTGGGCTAAAAATGCATCTAGCTAGATAAAACTAGTTATTGATTTTCATATTTGGGACTGTAAAGCTTATATTTGAAATACATATATTCCAGAATCATGTTCCTTGCAGAAGTGACATTTGGTCCAAAGAAATAGTAGAGTTAAAAAGGCAATCCTAATGTTCTGTTTCATGAGGCTGGTGGAGACAGAGACTGGGAAAACATAAATATCAGAGTATACATCTGATCACATAATTCTCTCCAGCTGCTAGGCACCCCATGTCAGGATTAAAACAGAAATTCCATACTGCTTCTGGAATCCAGAACCCAGGATAGTTCTGAGCCTGTTCAGAACTAATCAGAATTCAGAAGGTAAAATGCAGAAACAAATCATATCCACTGATATGAGTATTCAACTAAGGAGTTTAATCTCTCTGCCTACTAACTTTTGTAACTTTCTTAATTAGTTAGCAGATAAAATAGGTTCTGGTATTTTAAGTTAACTAGACTGATTTTTTTTTTTTCTGAAATGTATTAGAGAGAGACCAAAAAAATCATTAACTGGAAGAAATAGGGAGCTATCAGTAACTTCCAACAAGGGATAGAGTGGCCCTTTTTTTGCCATCAAAGAAAAAAAAAGCTTGTTGAACCTTTGCCCTGGGGAAGGAGGGAGAACAGATTGCCAGTTATGCACGCCCCCAAATCTTTGTTAAGAGCCCCGAGAGTTCAGTAAATATCAATCACCTACCTATGGCTCCCACTGGACTTCAATGTGCCCTGAGCCCTTCACAACATGTGATATTCACTGGGTTAACTGTACACACAACCAAGTACATGAGCAGTATGTTGTAGTTTTAGTGCCTAGTTACTATATAGTGTCTAGTAACTTTATAGATAACTTCCCAGTGAAATAAGGCATACTTCGTGTCTTTGGCAGAGGTTTCCAGACGTCTCTGTGGTATTTATAATGAAGGCAGAGAGATCCAATGATCTGATGAACTTTTGCACCTTTCAAGTTGAAAAAGTGAATTTAGATGTCTCCAAGGGTAAAAAGGCTTGAGCAGCTCCAGGTATTGATGATTAGAGTGCATACCAGGGATAAGCTCATCTTGTCTTACATGACCTAGATTGTTCTCAGACAGACGTTGCCCATAGTTGATATCAGTGTGATTGATAACTAGCTTAGCAAGGTCCTAAGAGACATAAGGAAATAAAGAATTCCTCAACAATGTTTAGACTTTTATCTTTAAAAGTTTAACTGTCAATCTTGACAAGATTATGAAAAAAAATTATTGTGCTCTATCATGGATTATGTCTCATACTGGTTTTCCTTCTGCTAAAAGAAAATATTCAGTATAACTGTTAGTGCTGTTTTAAAAAGTATTGAACTTTTTCTGTGAAGGGTCTTAATTATTTATTTCTTAGCAAAGCAGTGAATTTAGTATAGTGTCTGTTGTTTACCTACCCAGCAGTGAAAAGTAAGAAAAACAGAAACTAGTAATGAGTGCAAGATACTTGACTGTCTCAGTGGGGTAAAGAAATATTCTCTCAGCCATTCTATCTCAAAGCCAAAACTGACTCATTAAGCATGAATTATATCTAAGTCAGGGAGACTGAGACCTAGATCATTGCTAAAATCTAGACACAAGACTTCTACTGATTTTAATAAGAGTTACATACCTGAGTGTTTCTTGGGATTTGGCCTGCTCAACATACCCATAATTACATAAAAAATCATGTTGACACATGAATGTGTCACATACAAAACTTGTATCCTATGCCTTGAGCCTGGCCTCAAAATTAATTTATGTCCTTGAAAACTAAATTAACCATTTATCTTTATACCAGTGTCTGTTGGAGAAACCAAGATGTGAGACAGATTGCAACAGAATTGCAGCGTTCATTCCATCATGGGACAATTACATACAGGTGACTATCTCACTGCAAAAAAGAGGAGACCATGGTGAAGTTGAAGAGGCATTTTTTTAATTAGTTGCATCTTTGTGGTTCTCCCCTGATGAGGGTGTCAGCAGACAGCTGACAAAATAAAGCTATATCCACACAATTTTGTCAATATGATTTAAGGGGAGGAAAAAAAAATATTTTAAGCTCCTATTCCCTACACCAAATTTAGTAAAAATGTATCTGAATAGATATTACATTTCATACAAAACATGGATTACATTGCATTAAAAAAGATTCCAGTAAACTGAACATTTTACTTATGTATTTCTGCGAGTAAAAATGTAAGCAGTAAAAAAGGCAGCACTATCCTCTTCAGTGCTATTTTTACCTCCCAAAACAGCATCTTTCTATGCCAAGAATGAAGATGTTGCTTGTTTGTTGTTTTCTCCTTGTTTTAACTGTGTACCAAGGACAATCTTTGTTAGAGAAGCAGGTGTGGTGTAAAGAATAACTGATGAATTCAGGAGGAAGGATTCATTGTGTACTTTCAATAAAAGGAACCTTCTTATTCAGTCTTTCAGGAACCGATCCAAGTCTCATTGAAGTCAGCTTGATTCTCTGCTCTGATTATTCAATACAGAATCATCAGAGACAAAGTAAACAAGACATGTCCTAATAAGTTCCTTAGGAGCTACAATCCTGCCTAAGGAAATCAATATTACTTCCGTATCTGGTTGTACATCACTGTACCCATTGTGCAATGAGTACTTTTACCCTCCGGATTTAGACATTGAGAGCACTTACTCCATCTAGTCATCAGTGCACCAATTCTCAAACTCCCTATGTTCTGAGAAATCCCAAATACAGCTGAATTTCACAGCCTGCAGTCTTCTAATATCTTCTGTATCCTCTAGAATCTTTGAGTTTCTATCAGAGTTTTGTGTCTCACAGAAAATGCAGAACTTCAGCTGAGTCAGAAACAAGCCCTAGATAGCCACCAGTGTGCAATTCCATGGGCTGTGTCCCACTTAGGCTTATTACTTTGCATTGTCCATTTATGCTGTGCTTGGCAACATAACATAAACCAGTAAGTAAATGTGATGAGTCTACCCTGTCCAGCAACCAAGCCCCCACTCTGTCATTTATTCAACCTCCATTCAGTGGGGTGGGGAGAGAATCAGTATGACAAAAATGAGAAAAATCTCATGGGTCCAGAAAAATGGCCACTTTATAAGTGGAAGGGAAGGGAAGGGAAGTTTTAGGCACTACTGCTACCTGCAGAAGTTTTATATCCGTTGTTCTAAGAATATGGTCATGGGTGATGTGTGTTGATATTCAGATTGCACATTTTGTGGAAGAAATGTTTGGTTTTAATAGAAGAAATAATGATATGTGCCTATAAAAACGCAACTGAATGAGAATGGCTGTTCATATTTTTTTCTCCCCCTTTGAGCATATGTGGACGATCCAGAGACAGTCTAATTCGTCTATAGGTAATTACCTCCTAAATAAGTTAATCAGCTTTCTTACCTCCTAAAAGGATGCATGAGTAAAAGGCAATTTTTGGCACTAACACCTTGACATGAGGAATAATGTAAAGTGACTGATGGAACAACATAAATAGCAATAAGCCACTAAGAAGATTCCCTCTCCAATTCTTGCAAATGTGATTTTAGATCAACTGCAGTTTCATTTCTTTAGTTACACTTTTTTGGCAGTACAAAAACTTCTGAAGTACAATTTCTACATCTTTGACAGCTCGTGATGCTATATGCTGTCTTTTACTGCTAATTATCCAGCATAATTTTCCTGGAATTTTTGTGACTACTTAAAGCTTCTTATCAAATTACTGTTTCCAGCTACATTTCTGTTATTCTTGGGCATTGCATAGCAGTAAAAAAAACATTCACAACATTTACATGCAGTAAACTTTACAGGTGATTATCTGAAAGTCCGTGGTCCTATCACAAAAGAGCTGATTGCTGCTGTGCTTTACCTTGATTGTGTGTGCACTTGACTCTGAGGGCCACCACCAAGCTGCAGCTGGCACAGCTGGCAGCAGCACACCTGCTAAGCAGAGCAGGCTAATGAGGATATCTCACACCAGCACACTTTTCTTTATGGTGGATAATATAGTTCTTCAGCAGAGGAAAAGTCCTTGTCCCCATCTGCAAAGTCCAAACTCTGCATGGGTCTGCCACAAGCCTGCTCACTGCTTGCCCTTAAATGACAGCTGCAGTTAGCAAACAGCATTACATGGTGAAACTCTGTATTTATTTATTTATTTATTTTTATTTGCCTTCCAAATACTCTTTTTCAAACTTTTGTATGCTTTTTTTATAGAATTCTAAAATACAGGCATAGAAACCAAAGCAAAAACTGTGTGTCTCTTGCTATTGTGCCTTCATATGTACAAAATATTATGAATATTCCCCTTAGGTAGCAGGTATACATCTGGTCACCATGAATTATGAAAACATTCAGTCAATATTTGCTCATCTTCAAGCAAAGAAAGGTAGAATGGTTAAAAATTAGATGTCTCCAGCAGATTTTTCCATGTCAGCTGTTGATCAGCTCTCAAGAGCCATACACTGGCAAAGTCATACCATCTAAAGTGTCATATTGGAGAAAGTGTGTTCTTCTAAAGACTCTATATATTGTGCAGAGATATATTTTACAGGCAAACACTTTATTAAATATGTATTGAATAAAAATGTGTACAGATTGTTCATTTTCTAACAAAAACCTGCTTGTTAGTATTTTCATTTCATAAGAAAATAGACTATGGATCTCTAAGATCCATTTGGTTATCAAATGCTTGGAGTGTGATTGTGTGATAAAAAAAACCAACCAAGCAAACAAACTTTTCCATTTATTTTTTCACATTAGGACAGCCTAGGTATTAGTTGTTTGCACAGGATTTTTGTATGTATCTTATTGTACATAGTGATTTTTTATCATTAGTCCTGCGTTTAGACTCTCATTAACTAACAAACACAGCTCATATTGAACTGAGAATTAACTAGCAGAACAACTCATAATGTTTATGGAAAATAAGACAACTTTACTACTTATGTATTATGAATTGTAACTATGGCAAAAGGATAAATATAATGATTGCATAAATAAGACTACCCAACATTTCCTTTTACATTATTCACCCTAATTAAATAGGCTTTCAGTGTTAATTGCCCAATATTTCACTTTCAGATTGATTAGGACACTGTTTTCTTGAACACTCTGGAATTTTGCCCATATCAGCTTCAGTTCTTTGTCTTTCTTTTATACTTTTTCAGCATAAGAAAACTCTGAAGCCATCTTACTGATGGAAGTCAAAGCTTCATAACATTCAGACTGCATTTATTTCACCCCAGATACTCTGTAAAGAGGAGGGAAAAGTAACAGATTTTGAAGATACTTATTAACATAAACTAGCTGGCCATTACTGACTCTAGAATGTCAGTCTCTAAAGTGATACTCTGAAATAACTATGATGTTATTCAACTTCTTAAATTGTTTAAAATTTCTGTAAGTGCTATAAAGCTGGTGACTAGTTATTCAATAAGTTAGATATTTATTTGAAATAATACTTTTCTTTCCATATATTTTTGAAGTTTAACTGAACTTATTTGAAATTTAAATATATATATATTTTTTTTTTTTTAAGGCTTTTACCCCACAAAATAATTTCAGTTTTAGTATTAAAGAAGAAGCTTGAAATTGGATGACTTTTAAATAACTACTCCAAAAAAAAAACAACTCATGGATCTTGGAGTTCATGGAGCTTTGTGTTGACTCAGACATTCTCCCTAACATTTAAAAATAGCTAATAGCTTGGTATAACATTTCAAGATACTTGTTATTTTGAAGAAAATATAGTTCTTGTATCTTTAGTATTCATAAAGCTGTTTGGGTCATTGGGGAAATATCACTGTGGCTGGAATGTAGTTGTTTTTACACTTGTATTTAGTAAATTTTAAGGCCTTGGATGAAGATTTCTGAAGCTACTACGTTGATCAGTTATTAAAATTACTTCATTTCATTTCAACTACCTGAGTAGCTAGTCAGAAAAATAAAATCTAAGTTATGTTTCCGCCAAAGTTTTTTACACATTTTTAATATATGGCACAGAACTGTCGTTTCCTGCCAAAGCTCTTTACCAGCAGATCAAGCTTATTCATTTATTGAAGCAGCATCAATAGCTGCCTTAAGTGAGGGACTTGGGAGAAGCCCTCTGAACCAATGCCTCATTGCACAAACATAGAGGACGTCAATAATTTTTTAATTCCTCGATTCTTCATTCTCCTCTTTCTCATTTTCTTGATTACATCTGAGACTCAGGCACATAGAGGGCACAAAGTAGCTTTGATCAGGCCCAGCTAGAGAGTTTGGGAATAAAACTGTAGGGCTTGCACTGGATGCGAATTCCATCAACATAATATAGTGAAAAACAAAGCAGAGAAAAAGACTTGTGACACAGTGATTCCTATATCATCAGAAAGATGAAATTAGGAATGGAAACCTGTCAGCATTTTGAGAAGATCCAAAGACTTTCACTAAAGTTAAGTATTTATAGAAATGTTTTCCAAACTAGCAATGAACTGTGATCCTGAAATCTTCAGTAACACCAAGTTTTATTTGTAATTCAAGTTTTCTCACCTCCCCATAGGACTGTCTAAAAGGTTTGTTCATACCTGAAAAGGGGACTTTTAAAAGGTGTCCATGCTACAGTTAATTGAAGCTAAAAATAAGTATCTTTTGTTTCTTTTCTAAACAGGGGTTGTTCTTGCTCTGCTCTTTTGAAAAAAAAATAAATTGAAAATTAAAATGAATAATTAATGTCTTCTCCCTTACCCTGTTATAGAAAAGCTTTTATTTCCCCCCAAAAAAAGAGAACATAAGCTGCTTAAACAAAGCAGAGTATAGCTAGACAAATTTGGGGTGTCGGCTATGCACAATTGCAGCTGGAGCTAATTCTTTAAATGTGTGATGCAAGCTAAGAAAACAAAAGATTTTCAAATCCTCCACCCAGAGTTGCAAGGTAATAATAATAAAGCCACAGGTCAGGTGCTTCAAGATACTGCTTTTTAGTACCTGATACAAAAATGTACATGAACACAGAAGCTCAGTGCTTTGAAAGCCAAGGTCAGCACAAAGTGTGTAGTTTTCAACAGCAGTTTCAGAGAGGTTGAGTTGTCTGACAATCAAATAGTGATTGTCAGAGGGAGAAAATGAAAATCCAGACCTCGCTTTGCTTCATCTTACTGCATTCAGTAGGTGCACATGAAGTGTCTGGGCCCTTTTCAGCTTTAACCGTACTTCAGGCTCCTTCCACCTGTGGCCTCTGCAGTGACAAGACTGCAGCTCTGCCTACTCTGCTGCTGATGACAGCAAACATTCTCCTGGCTATGGAAGTGCCTCTTAGCAAAGGGTGCTGAGGAAAAAATCTGGGCAGTACAGAAATCAATAGCAGAGCTTTTCATCGACTATAATGAAGCTGGATTTCATGTTGCAAACCAGAATTCTTACACTTAAGCTTACTGCAGTTCTTTTCATCGGCATTCAGGAGCTGAAAAGATTTATGTAATGATGCATTTTATTTTTAACTTACTTATCATGGAAAATGCTTTAATAAAAAACCTATGCATGGCAAAAAAAAACAAACCAAAACCAAACAATTGGGAACTTATTTATGAAATTAAATCTCCGTGTCTATTATTTGTAGACTATCTTACTGGAAAAACAATTAGAACTTTTCTAAATGTATTAATATATGTTTAATAAATTTCAAATCAGAATGAAGACACAAAGCTACAAATATTCTCTTGTTTTTTCATGCTGTGAGCATCTGGAAGGAACATAAAATAAACTGGTGAAATTACAGCTACCACTGAAGTATATCTCTTCCCTTAATTTAGTGTCCTGAACTGATTAATGCTCAGCATCCCAAACTACTTCATTCTTTAGAATAAAAGTCACAAATTCTCACATTTATTGTTTAATTGATGGTGGGAGAAATAAAAAATATTCTGTTTATTTAAATGCATTTTAACTAATTCATCTGATCTGTTTGACAAAGAAACAGTAGAATAGTACTGGAAAACTAGTATTTAGGACTGTTTAGAAACTGATTTCCTTCCTTCCTTCCTTCCTTCCTTCCTTCCTTCCTGGCATATTCTAATATTTCACTGAAGATAAAAGAGGTAAAACTGAACTGAAATAGAAATAGAAGTGTTTGAAATTAACAGTCAAAACACTCCAGACCATAAAAATAGTGGTTTAAGTACTTTGATTTTTTTAAATGTTGTTACTTCTTGCATTTATTAATGCACATACCAGCAAATACTTTTAAGTATATAAATGTATATTAACATAATATCTACTCTTAAATCACCGATTTTATTGTTTTAGATTAGTGATTAGGCATTATGAAATAAAATATATTCATAATGCACTTAAACTTAAGACAACTCAATTTTAAAATATTTAAGCCAGATTTGTTTGGAAAAAAAAAAAAAAAAAAAAAAAAAAAGATGTTGCAAGGAACTAATCTTGATTCTGAGCCTGGCCCAAGACTAGGATATTTCCAGCAACTCAGTGGAGGGTGCCATCACACAGTGGGATGTCTTCTCAACTGGTTCTGTCAGATCAAACTCAGATACTTGGTTTGAGCTGCCTACTCCAGGCTCTCTTTGTAGTCAACAGAAAAAAATCCTCAAAAACGTTAGACTGTGATTCATGTGAGCCCAGGTGATGTGATTTCTGCCGAAGGACTCAAACTCTAAGTTATTTTGCCTGTAGTCCACTGACATTTCAGATGCAGATGTGCAGACATTAAAGATGAACTCTCCTGGATCAGAGGAATCATAGCTTCAATACACCTTCCTTTATTCAAGATATCAAAATGAGCAATGTTGTACCAAAGCCACAGACCTACGTTACCTCATTAGAAAGGGCAATGACCTTCACACTCATGACCCATGTGTGAAGTGATGAAGCAGTGCAGCACAGCAGGAAATACCTTGCCTTGAATATTGTGAAGCTCTGAAGACAGAGAGATTTCTATTTTCTAAAATATCAGAGTGAGGATAAACTCCCAGATTTTTTGAGCAATGGCTACAGACACACCATGCACTAAAGTACACAGCTGTATAAATGCTGCAGAAAGTATGTCTTTTATACACTGCTTCCCTCTGCTTCAAGGCAGACCAGGATAGAAAAGCCTGGCTCTTATTTCTCCATGGAATGAATACAAATCCTCAAAAAAGGACACCCTAATTTGTGATCAGCTTGGCTCATGTTTAAGATAATATCTAGCTCCCTACTAGGAAGTCAGTGAAGGGTAGAGAAGAATTATTTCAATTTTTTTTTTCTTATTTTTTGGTGAGGGGATATCACCCATAATACTTAGACCTGATTGAAAATGAGACTGATTTCAATGTTCAAATAACAAACTAGAAAATTTAGGAGGATGGTAAAATGTCAAATAGCTACACACATTACCAGTCCAATAGCTGCAAAGATCTTAAACACATCTTCTAATCTAGCCAAGTATTTTATTTTAGCTTTCCACATTTATAGTAACAGGCACCTTTCACTCAAAGCCTAAGTAATCTTAGACCTTAATAGCTTTTCACTGCAACATGAATCATACTTTCCTTTACTCATCCCCAGTAATGGAAATGTGAATTTGAATTATTGGAATAAGAAAATTATAGGTAATTTATGTTTGTTGTAGTCTTGTTTCTATGATTTTTAGAGAAGATGGCCATAATTTGTAACCCTGGTAACAGGGACTACACATCCATTTGTTAAATCTGACCCAACAAACGGCTTGTTCCTCTGGATTTTAGTTGGAGGGAAGGAAAAAAAAAGAAAAAAAGAAAAATAAGAAAATTAGATTAACTCATCATTTGGGAATTTCCTTCTTGTTGTTATTGTTAATTATTCAAGTAGCATTAGAGAATTAAATATTACAAAAGGATTTCAATAATAACCGTTTCTGATGGAGCTATATTTAATTGTCTCAATCTCAAAGGAAAAAAATTTCCTTTAAATAATGTCACTGGATAAATAACACCAAAAATTACCATCCATTGAAGAACATGATTTCATCACATGCCTAATCAGCACCTATTCAGATTGTTACCTAAGAGTTGGTTAAACATTTACTTACAATTGCAACAAACACAGCCCTACAGTGAGAGTAACTGCATAAGACCTGAAAAAATCCTACAAAGATCCCAATTTTTTGTGAAAGATGCGGACCATGACTCTGCTCCCTTTGTAGTAAACAGAAATTGAAGTTCTTTAAACCTTGCAAGAGGTGCCTTGTAACTTCTAGCATCTTGTCCTCAATTAGCATCAGTTTGCAGCTGAAACATTGGTCTGTTAATTTAAACTGATTTGATGTTATGAAGCAGACTGTGTTCTAAATGCTTTTTCCTAAATCACACTCAATTAAATAAAAAGCTTGTGATGTGTTGATGGGATATCAGTGCCCACAAGCTGTAAGGTTTGGCTGTATTATATAAATGTTTCTTTTTTAAAACCACTCAATATCTGTACTTCTCCATGATATGTTATTTGAAATCCACTGTTGAAAACATACTTATCCCCTGAAACAGTCCCACTCTAATGACCACATTCCATTAACAACCTTTTTCCAAGCATGTTCTGTCTGTGAATCTAGTGTACCTTTTACCCATTACATGCCTTCAGACGTCCAATTTCACAGACATTTCTCACAAAGTAGTGAATTTCACCCTCACAGTCCATTTACCAGGTGTTTCTTCAGCTCTTAAATAAAATATTCAATTACCTAAGCAACTGTCACACCACTGAATTTTGCTAGGTAGAAGAAAATGCATGCACCTGTGCACAACCCCCTAAACTTTTTTTATTTTGTCATGTAAATATAAAACCCAAACGTCCTCTTCTGATACACAGACTTGTCGAGATTTCACTTGCCCTCTGTCGGGTCTGGATTGAATCTGGATCCCATACATTTCTACATCTACTAACACTAGCTAATGGCTGATAATAAATTCCAGGCAACTTTCTTGATAAACTTTTTAAGTGCACAGTCAAGTCAGATCCTCTCTATGTAATGGAACACCATATGGTGCTTCTGATAACACTGAAAAACCTGTGCATGAGCCTCCTTGAGACACAGCTGGCTAGAAAAATTTGACTTGGAAATTTTTGAAAAAATTTTCTGCGCTGCAGTGTTGTCGGATTTCCTCATGGCAACATTCAGGCACAATGCACAGGGAAAGGAAGAACTACTGACTCAGCTATGCAATTTCTCAAATATGCATCTACATTTTCATATTTCAGTATTAAAGCACAAATGTACCTAAAATCCAACATCCCAGAGAGCATTTACCATTCCTGTTCCTTTCACAAGAGAGTGAACTCAGGATTTAGGCTGTGTCTTCGAGACCCACAACCCTCTGGCCTGGCTGAACTGTGTACCTGGCTACTGAAGGAGAAGCTTCCCTATTAGTGCCAAACCTTTCCTCTTTTAAAACGTTCTGTGACTCTTTCAACCCCCTGCGCTTATGCTGCAAATTTTCCAGCTCTGACATGAACATGCACCCTTTCTGCTTCTGGGCAGAGTTGTTCAAAGTCAATGGCCCCGCTGCTAGCAAGCACATTGATCCACTGGTGTAGAGCCATTAAGTGTTGATGGCCCTTGATTGCTCTGTCAAAGCTTCCCAGCTACAGTCTCTCCTCTACGTGCCAACTTCCTGCTTTAAAATGAATGCTTTAAGCTGCACTTAATAGCTGCACTGAATGCTTTAAGCTGCACTTACCTTCAAAATGAAGTGTAAAACACAACACAAAACACAAATGGGAATTATACATTGACAACGACATAACCCCACAACATCACCACTCTTATTGTGAGTTAAAAGAATGTCAATTACTCTTTTCCAACAATTAAGACTCGAAAATCTAAAGAAGCAGTGAAAAGAGCAGAGTTTGAAAGAATACCACAAGTGTAAGTATGGAACAGAGAAGTAATTTCTGAGAAAATGCATGGATAATAGTTCTCTGGCTTCATAGCAAAAAGGCCAATCTCTTACTAAGGCAGAGCAAAATGATGAGCTATATGAATCTCAAGTGCTGTCAATCATGTGTCTGAAACATCCTAAAGGGCTGAGTTTTATATGAGACTTTTCAATGAGCTCAGCTTGACTCACTCTTTGGCACAGTGCGTGCTATTACTGATGATTTGCACACTAAATCGATGAAAATTCCCATAATAAATTATTGACTTATTTAATCCCATTTCACCCAGCCAGGCATATAATTAATCACAGTTTTGCAAAACCACGAACCTGTTAAAATCCAAATATGTATGTAATCATCAGTGCTTCTCAGATTAGCTTTAATCTGTTGACTAATAACATGAAGATTGATATTCTCACTCAAACAACCCCTCTATTCATTGAAAGCATAGATGTATCTTGAAACAGCAAATGTATTTCATATCTTATCATCTAAATAGATGCCAGATGCTCAGCTGGTGTCACCTGGTAGAGGTCTATTGAAGGAAATGCCAATTTATACCAGCTGGTTTATGTGACTACATGTCTAGGTGAAAGTGAATTTCTATGATTTGTATACAGAGTTCTTTGTTCCACTTACTTGATTCTTCTTTAATGAAAGCAAATTAGAGTTAGCTGCATACGTTGTTTTAGTTTGGAAGCAAAATGTACAGCCTAATGTTGCCTTTATATTTGTTAAAAGAGTTGCATTTCCAAACAATACCCAGAAAGGGCAGTTACATCCCCAGGAGAAGGAAGAGCAGTTTTCAACTGAGTTAAAAAGGGAAGTGAAAAGAAGAAGAAAAGAAAATGGTTGCAGAGAAGAGCCCAGGAAACTCTAGAGGAACTCAAACTCGAGAGCAGAAAATTCTATGCAAAAAGAATTTCAGCAATGAACAAATGCAGTTACAATGAGCTGCAATCTCAGGTGTTTTCAAACATGTTTTTTTTTTCTGTGTTTCCAAAAATAACATAAATATATACAATAGATCAGTCTATCCCAGTCTGACTTATATATGAGTTTTGGTAGATAGCTTCTTGTTATTGCTTTGCAGTTGTTGTTTTCAAGCTGCTTTTATGTCTTATTTTGATATGCAAATAACAGAGGCTCAAATGTTAAATCACCTACCGAACAACAAGACAATCTTATTTTATTCTACCTTTCTAAACATTCTTTTCTGGTTTTGCTTTTCTAAAGGCAAAAAAAGCTCTTCCATTCAGATTGGAGACAGAACTCCAAAGTATGCTATGTAAACTAAGGGGCACATTCTGAGATTAAACCAAGTATTTAAACACTTAAAAAAAAAAAAAATGATACCATGTTTTCAAAACCAGCAAGGTTTTCACAAAGGTATAATTATAAATAGGAACAAAAGTATACAACCTAGTGACCTAAACATTGTACATTTCACTGAGACCTGTCCTTGCTCAGATTCTAAAGGAGGTGAGTCCTCAGTAGAATTTTTCTTCTTGTTTTTAAGATGGTATTTACATATACATGCAGAAATTTATGATAATATATTTGCAAGTGTTGCGGCCAGCCAGAAACAGTGAAGAAAATAAATCTGTTACTTACTTATATAAAGAAATGCTTATAAGCAGAGAATGCCTATGTCAGAATGTGAGACCCTACCCCTGAAAAAGAGATTGAGTGCACAGTGGGAAAGCTTTAGCATAGTATCAGCTGAAGTTGGGCTGCTGGGACAAACTCATCTAAAATATTCTCAGTATCACCCTCAATGAATGGTTCCACCAAGAGAGGTAATAGAAGTTACCAAGAAGTTACCAAGAACCAGTGGCACAGTCACAGGCCAACATGCTTGTGATTACATACACATTTCTCATGTATCTACATACATATATATATATGTATGTATGAAAAATATGTGTGCATGTGTATATATATATGTGTGTGTGTGCATACATATTCATATACATATTCTCCTGTGACTCTATATACTTAACAATGGATATTCCACCACAGTGTATGCCAACAAATCATGTCCACAAATCTGTTTTTTTTTTTGTTCTGTCTTTTTTTTAAATGAGCTCTGGACAACACATTCTGCCCAAAAGAACTTCTATTTCAGTAACTAGGCAACAGAGGTAGACCAGTGATCAATTATGTCACATTTTGCCAGTAATCAGTGCCTATGACATCAAGGTTTCCTTCTTATCTCTCAGCAGTGCACATACCACAGCTTGCTAATAACTGGCAAATAGTAAGGGCTATGCTTTAGGAATAAGTGAATAACAGCAGAGGCTCAAACAAAGTCAGAGGCAGTATTACATTGAAAATAATTAGGCATGGTAGAACAATACTTGCATAAACAAATCAAAACAAGCAAGGTCCAGCCACCTCTGACAAGGATCCTAGGACATAATTGAAAGCACTTAGCAAACCAGCTGTTTGGAGAGAAAAGGAAGACTAATATTTTATTCAGTTAAAATTAGCAGAAGTACTTCAGGGGCCAGAAAGCAGTTACTTGACCTGGAATTTGGCTCAGCCACACCCCGGTTACGTGACAGTGGTATAGATCTCTGTGGCCACAAACCGGCAAACTTTCTTACAATTCAGAGAGCTGTACCAGGATTATGGCATCTGCTTGTAATTTTTGTGGGTACTCTATAGACTATTCCAATACTGAAATTGCAAAGCAACTAGAAGGTCTGTACATTAAAATTTTATGAAAGTGGATCAAAAAGATTATTTTAAAAGTTCTTCTGGGAAATGTTTATTTGTACATTCAACATTACAATATAAATTACTGTAAGTGAGTTAAAGATTCTAAACAAAGAGAATACCAAATGCCCCAAAATAATTCATTTTCCTATGTCATCCTGTTCAAGTGGCATCACTCCCTTTATTTTTTAAGTGCTTTGGACAACTAGTAAACTATTGCATAACACAGGCCCACTTTCTGTCAAAAATAATCACTGACTTCAACAGAGCTTGCAAAATTTAGATCAGCAATGTCCAGAGTAGAAACTGGACCTCAGATATTGTGTGTTGAAAATTTTTTTAAAACCAGTATTCTTCTGCAATTGCAACTCTGAAGAACTGTAGACTTCCTCATGGAGTAACTAAAAAAGTAAAATCTGCTGCTGGAGCACAACTCTGACAAGTACATACAAGGGGGGTTTTTTTCTGTTACTGAGCTATTATGTCTACCATACTTTGGACAACATAATGTAGTCCATCTTGCCTGTAGCTTTGCTCAGCTTGTGGTTTATAATGTTCTCTGTGGTAGTCATTACACAGCCTGCAGCCACTAACAGTTGCTGAACATGCTTTTGAAGCTCAGGATAGAAGCCTGGCTTGCTCCCTGACAAACATTGAAAATGTTGTCTGTGGAGTCAGCTCATTTATTTAGAAGATGTAGATATACCTACAGTGCTACATATGTAGGTTTTCTTGAGGTTTTCTTAGAAACGGCCTATCTATTTCAGAATAAACTATATGCACTCTAGCTGGAGGGACAGTATGGATCAAGCTTAGGGAAAAATGACATGTTGGCAGAGGAGAGGCAGAGAAACTTGTTTTACAGAGAGTTTTATAAAGTTTAACTGGAGGAAAGTATCTAACCCAACATCATAAAATATTGAAATGAGAGCATGTAATTAGGAAGATGATTCTATGAGATGTAATTAAATCTGTTTGATGTGAAAACTGGATGAGTAATCATTTCCTGTATGCAAATACTTAGTGCACATGTATTTCAAATATAAGGTCTAAGGAGTGCATACACTGTCTGCAATATATATTAATGACACAAATCTTCTAAATGGGTGTTCAGATATTACTGGGGGAGTAAACATTTCTATGAAAGGGAGTTGTCATTTTTCACAACATTTTAGTTAGGGAGTGCAAATGTGGTATAATGACTGAGGAGATGCTATTCAAGGGAGTGGTTTTTAAATGTTGTACTGTACCAGAATGCTTTTACTTTTTACTGCTTCACTGCACTGAGGTAAAAAATTATATGTACCTTTAAGGGATGATGTTATTTGTTACTGAGTGTATAAACCTAAGGAAATCAGAAACAAAATAAAACAATTATCTATTTCATAGAACCATAGAATAATGGAATGGTTTAGGTTGGAAAGGACCTTAGATCATCTAGGTCCAACTCCCTGCCATGTGTAGGAGCACTTTTTACTAGACTGCATTTCTCAGAGCCTCATCCAATGGCCCTGAATATCTCCAGAGATGGGGCATCCACAACTTCTCTGGACAACCTGTTCTGGTGCTTCGCCGTGCTCTGAGTAAAGAATTTCTTCCTAATATCTAATCTAAACCTACTCTCTTTCAGTCTGAAGCCATTCCCCCTTGTCCTGTCACTAGATGCCCTGGTAAAATATCTCTGTCTATCTTTCCCATAGGCTCCCTTCAGGAAGGCCACGTTTAGGTCACCATGAAGCCTTCTCTTCTCCTGACTGAACAATCCCAATTCTCTTAGCCTTTCCTCATATTAGGGGTACTTCATCCCATCTAATCATTTTATCCCTCTTAATCATCACCTCTAAACAACTAATTTTTGTGAGAGGACTTAGGTCTGCGCGGCAATATTTTTTGGTCATTAGGTCAACATCAATGTTGTGTCCTCTGTTCCAAAATTAAACTCTGCTGTGGGAATAACGGCTAATCCCTGATAAGGTTTTTTTCTTCCTGGAGTATAGATGTTGTTTTTATTCAAGACACAGTGACTTTTTCCACTTTTAATGTTATATGTCTACTTCAAGACATGTATGATCATGTGTGTTTCATAAATGTATATATATATTTGAAGAGGTATATAATTAAAAAAAGGATCACCAGTCACTTCTCCAGATGTAAAAAACAAGACAATGGTAATTAATTTTTCCATTTGTTATTAAAAAATACTGTGTCTCTTTCTTAAACCTCTCAGAAAACTTAACATATATTTATTGATAGAATTAAGGCTTTTAAGTTAGTAACAGCAACATGTATTCTAAAGAATTCACATTTTTATGGACTACTCTATATGCATCCTCTTGATACAACTGCATGGGATTAAGTTCTCAGCCATACATTCTATTTATACAGAAATATTTGTAAGTATATTGAGAAGGAAATTCTGCATCTCTAAAAGCAAATAAATGAAAAAATAAATGACCTACAAGCACCAGCCACTGAGCTGGTAATCAAATCTTGAAAGTCTTGAAAGAGAATTATGGGATTGCATGTTAAATACTTGACATTATTTTCTTTTCTCCCAGAGAGAATATGACTTTCCTGTGCAAAACATTCAGATTGTAGTTTGTGTCCTGTGCTCTCAGCCCTTTAAATTGTTTAAGACTTTAAAATTTAATCAAGGGATTTCTTAATGGAGGCGAATGAAGAGTAACATCAGAAATACATTTGACAAAAGGGTAACAAATTTCTACTTAATTATTTACAATGGCCCTATACTGCTACTTAGAGACACAAACTAGTCAGGCTCCTGTGCATGAGATCCAGCAGTCTGGAAGGACAAGGGCATCAATTCGTCCTCACATCATGCAAACAGTTTTCAAGATTGCATCTTGTTGATCTTGATGAAATTACAAGTCTAGGATCTGATGCAGCATGCCAGTAATTTATGATCACAGGTCACTCCAAGCTGAATGCTTTCAGGGCACATCAAGCCTACTTGTCATTTGCATGCAACTCATTTTGTCACCTAAGAGATTTTTTTCATCAGGCCACTGGGCAGGCATTTGCAGTTCTGGAAGGCCTGAATTTTTAAAAAATGACCTCTTTTCATCCATCACAACATTAAAACAAACATCAATGCAAAATGTAATATTAAAGCAATTAACCTATTATCTTCAGGTCAGGTGTTTGTTATTTTGCCATTTACAGAATGACAAACTCTCCCACTTGGCTGCTGATGTTTGGACTGGGCCAGCTGTCTGTTCTTTCTAAATGCTCTTTCAGTTGATTACATGACTATGAAGTGCCCTTCTTCCCACCACTTGGGATTACTCCTATTTAACTCTATAGCTGAGCTATTTTCCCTATACTGCTTATTCGAGGAAAAAGAAAAAGGCAGATTCTGTAGCTGTTATGTAATATTTTTCTCACCTTTCAACATTTTGGACAGGTTTCTTTTCTTTTGTTTTTTTCAGAAATCTTTCTCACTCCTAATGTACTAGGTGGGAAAAAAATAAGTAAACAAGTTATTTAATGATGTTATTTCCTAATGCTATGCCACTCACAGGAACCAAAGGGCTCCTATAAGAATAGTAACGATTTAGAAAAGCAAGGTAGCATTTCTCAAGGCATTTCAAAATAAAGACCTACATGATAAAAGTATACCAAGCTTCATATAAACTTCCATAGGAAGTTTAAATATTTGAATAATTCTGATTATGGCATATAGGAGTTGGGTGGTGAGGGGTTGTAACAGGAATATAATTTATTAGCACTAATTTAGGCATCTTCACTATATGTCTGTCTTAGTCATCCTCTATTTCTTTGCAAACAGCTCTAAGAGGAAATTTATCTCACCCAATGACATCTAAGACAAATCAGAAAAAAAAAGCCTCCTGAAGGTTCCAATTTTTGTCTAATGACAATGGGGAGAGATAATTCATCCAGCTTTAGGCACAGAACTGATGGTTCTCTGAAATTATACAGAACCAATCCTGCATCGGGCGTATTTTTACTCTAGGTGCAGACTGCCAACTGGGTCAAACCTGTGCTGTGGCATAGTCAGTGCACAGCTTCTGAGTATCACAATGCACTCTAGCTAATTACCATGCTGCAGAAGTCTTGCTTCAAGTCTAGAGCATAAGAATGGAAATGTTTATTTGATCACATAAAAGCATTCTAACACAATTTTAAAAAGTATTATGCCTGTACTGTCTTTAAACTATGCAAAGCAGTTTAAATCAGACACAGCCCAAAGCAGTTAACTTGGAACTGTCTCCATTGATGATATCTTCAACAGGGTAACTATACACGAGACTAGCCCAGTAAGGTTTCCATCTTAGTAGACAATCTAAAGATCAAACCTAAGTACTTCAAAAGAAAATTGATTTGCATCTGTTGTGATTTCATTAGGCATATTTAGAGTCTGATCTCGTGCTCCACAGACTTTGAAACAGAATAGACCAAACCCACACATGAATACATGTTTAGGAACAAACTAAGTAAAGTTGCAATCTGACCATATTTAGGTCCAGATATATATATATGTTCATGTTTGTTTGGAGGTTTTTTGTTTTTAAATGTGATGTATACCTTGGACTTTTAAAGAAGTGACATGGATACATAATTTCCTTCATTGCTGGTATACCACATTGTACTTTGGACAGCCTTGTCCTGTGGCCTAATGCTTCGCCTGTTTTACCTCATCAGCTTTCATGTTTCAGGTACTATAATTGGACAAATGTCTCTCCACCTTTTATTATTCCATGTATTAAGATGAACAGCTCAACCAAACTCTCTGTCATGTCATCCTGTCAACAATTCACACATAACGGAGGGGGAAAAAACACCTCTCCTTCTCTACTGCTACCAAAACTGTCATACAGAATTGTAAACCAGTTCATATAATTTCCTCCAAAACACCTTCCACAACATTCATGGGAGATGAAGGTGCAAAAAGCATCCAAGTATGTTTTGTCACCTATAGGAGAAATCTGAATTAGTCTTTCAAAAGTGTAAGGTTTGTTCCTTGTCCATATATTTTCTGAGAGAAAGACCAAGGAAGCTTGGACAAAGAAGTCAGTTCTAACCTCTAGCAAATGCAAATAGGTATTGCAAGCAAAATAAAACATTTTCTCTGTGTTCTGTTTTCCTATAATATATGCCTATCAAGCTTTGAGCAATAGTACCAATTAAACTAACCATAAAAGCTTGACATTTAGTGTTGAAACAGATAATAAGGGAACACAAGTGAAACCTTTCAGGGGAATAAGGAAACTGAAGGTGAGTCATAGCACCTGGAAAGAAACGTTGATTCTGTATGAGACTTAAAGGACAAATTGCATGCAGACTGTAAAAAATAATTTTATAACAGATATGCAACTTGGGTGCTGCAGTGCCACACATCTGTTTTATATACTG
This sequence comes from Promerops cafer, assembly GCA_013398275.1. NCBI lineage: Eukaryota > Metazoa > Chordata > Aves > Passeriformes > Nectariniidae > Promerops > Promerops cafer. The sequence continues at coordinate 778,043 of VZSE01002642.1, read as the reverse complement.
CTGAATAATTTAGTAATGAATTTTAAAACTAGAATAAGTTGCGAAGGGCCATTAATATTGCATGGTGCATTGTTGAATTACATGGTATCAAAATTACATCTATTGTAGAGTGTTTCTTCCAGTAATGGTCACTTATGTTTATACATAGTCACTGCTTTTCTTAATTGTAAGTATGTTAGTGACGTTTTGGAGACTGAAATCAACAGATGTTATATAGTATATAGCTCTTCCAGATAGCAAACACTCCTGCTTTAATAGCCTAAATCCACCTTTTTTTATCATTAATATCTAAACCATCACTACAAAAATGTTTTTTTTTTTTATGCAACTATTAAGTTGCAAAACAACATAGTAAATTTTTCAGTGTGTCTTCAGAAAGGTGATGAGCACTGAAGATTTAATTGTTTAAATTTCTACTTGATTATGGTACACATTGGATTTTCTCTGAAGTTCCTCAGGAAAAGCTTTGAAAAATGTGAAAACTATTGCTGTTGAAGAGAAATCTTTCTGCATCTGATCAAGTGTCAACATCTTTACCTTTTAAAATGCCATGCTTCTATGTTCTCATGAGACAAAAACACAAGGCTTTCTGAAAGAGTGAGTGGAGAATAAAACTTCCTCTTTGTTGTTAGAATGTAAAAGAACGTTTTATACAGTAGATTATTTTCTACTAATGCAATGTACAGGATTACTCTATAAGGATGGTATTGGCCGGTCATTCTTGCTACCACTTCTATTGAATAAAAAATATTTCCTCATATTCTTTCAGTGAATGCTGTCTTCATAATGGAACATACATACTGAAAAGTGTTTCAAGATGCTGACAGACCCTTAAATCGGCATTTTAAAAGTAATAAAAGTTTATTTCATCTGACCCTTTTGATTCAGAAAGGCAAAACCCTTGGCACAGCATGGTTGCAAACAGCCACCACTATTTTCCTTTCTGAAGCCTAATTACAGAGATTTAAGTATCTGCATTCCCAAATCAAACCCATATTCATTTTTCCTGCTATACTACCGACAATCTCAGCGCAGCTGTGAAATCTAATAACCCAGCCTGTTGCAAAAATGAAGCAAAGAGCCTTATTTATTTATTTTAGAGTTTAAAATAATGGAAAAAATTATATTCAAGACCAGAGTTTCCTGGTTGATATTAAGGTATCTTCAATATTTAGTCACCTGGTGACTCCTTGAACCACTTCTTGCTTCTCTAAAACTCACTGAATCAAGTTGACTTTTCAGACTTCCAGATAGGTACTTAGAATGGATGCACACTGTTTTTTTCTCCCACTCCTGCCTCAAAACACAAGGTCATATCTCCACTCTTCTGTCCCTTGATGGGTACTCTCCAGCTGAAATCTGTTATGTAGCCATCTGTTTATTAACTACCAGCATTCTGCAAAATGCATCTGTAAAAGAATCTTTTTTTTTTTTTAGAAACAACAACTAGCACTTTAGAAAAACAATTTCCATTTTCTGCACACCAGACTTGACAGTGAATTCCCTCTACCTTCTGCCTATTTTGACCTTACTAACTGAGCAAGCATAGATATTTTCCCTTGTTCTTCTTCGGTGAATAGTGAATGTTCCTCTGTTTCATGTATTTTGTCTGTGCTTCAAAGCCCTTGATGATACAATTAGTGTGGTAATGTACCCAAGACTTTCTAAACAATATTTTCTTTCTCATGTCTGTGACTGAATGCATACTGAGTATAAATCATTAAATAATGACAATGCTAACAAAGTTCCAAATTTTGAAAACTGAAATATCATCTTTAGCATATTGAAAAGGTTCATCACTGATATGAGGGGCAAAAGTAAGAACCTAAACAACTTTTTTTTTTCTTTGTGATACTAAAATTTCTGAGATTAATTATTAAAATTATAGGAGCTCCTTAGTCCATTTGCTACTAGTCTGATATTTATATGTGTGTGTATAAATACATTCATGCAGAGAGAAATGGTGATTCCAGGCAACAAACACAAGACCATGCGTTCAGCTTTCAAATTCCTGGGCAAGTTCCTTCAGCTGTTACTGCCTGGCGTTCTGCAGGTTGGTTCATTGGTGCTCCTCCACTGACATGTTTGTATGGAAGTAGGTAGGCACTGTGCATTTTGGCTGTGGAAAAAATTGGAAGAAGAAAGATGGTGTGAAGAGATTTTAGAAGGAGGGATGAAGGGAATAGAAAGTCTCCAGGTATGATTCTGGTGCAGACAAGAGTTTTAGCAGTCACTTACAGAACTAGTTATATAAAACAGATGAAGAAGAGTAAAGTATTATCACAGCACACTTGCTGTCTATTATACTGTGTATTTTTATTCTTTTTAACACATCATTAAGAATCACTGCAGCCTACTACAACCTGAAAGTCTCAAATCTTAAGCCAGTGGGAGAGGGAGTAACTTGAAAATGTATTGTTAACATTATAACCAGGTGTCTGGTTGATAGAGAGAAACAGGCATCTATTGTAAGACAGGTGTTTAAGATCAGCAGTATTGTTAACTTCAGGTCAGGACCATAAGAATAGCTGACCATGGAAGAGTTAAATGCACAATGTGCTACAGTGAAAACACCGAGCCATATTTATAGCTAACACAGCAAACTAATTACCATGGCAGGTAAATTACTGACAGTCGCATGTCTTTCTTGAGTGTGTCAGAGTGCAGGTAAATTATCTGAATAGGCTGTTGAGCTATTCTGAGTCATTCTAGTCAAGCTTAGCTGATGGAGAGAAAAGGTGGATACTACAGATACGAACAAAATCCAGTCTTACATCCCTTCTTATTCAGGATGATTATAGCTAATGCACAATTCAGGGTCATAATGCCTGTGAATACTTTCTACAGGGCAGCATGATATAGTCATATAAATATATATAAGATATGTATCATATAGATTGTAGAATAATTATTATTTTGCATTAAAGCACCACAGTCTTGATACAAATTATTAAAAAGGCAACATTTTGGCAACCCATACCGCTTTTCATTGATTCTAAGTTGCAAGCCTCAGAAACAAAATATGATTTTCACTCAGATTATTCACAGAGTTAAGGCTTGACATTCTCAAAGGCATCACTTGATGGTGGTGGTCTATGTAGTATAGAAAAAACTGAACATATATGAGAGAACCAGGGAGAAGTAAAAATTACTTGAAAATCTACCCACACAGATAGTTTTTATATGCAAAAAATTCAGTAAAACTTTATTGAACACTACATAGATTGGCCTTAATTTTAACTCTTTAATGTTAAGTTCTAAGTGGAAAAGGCATGAGTAATGTGTGTAATGTTGTTAATTTAGTATAGGTCCATAGCCTTCAATACATTTCAAAGCTGTATTTGCTGCTTCTAGATTTGAATTAGTCTCTCAATCTTCCTGCAACAGAAAACTACCAGCTGTGACCATCAGTAATTCCTCTTTTTTTTGTCATAACAAAACATGTAGTGCCATATCCAGAGATAAATTAGTCTGGTGGGTTCAGAAATGGGAGTCAGCAAAATTAAAGAAAGAATGAATTAACTAAGAGCAGAACAACAAGACTGAGAAAAGACTCATGCTGAGAGTGCTGTGGCATGGATAGATGTACAATATAATGAGCATAACAAAAATAATTGCTGTACTTCCAGCCAAAGAGATCCCAAAATTTCTGTTCTCAAATATAAATGAAAATAGAACCCTAAAATTTCCATTTCTTTTTTTTTTTATTATTTTCTGGCAAGTTTAAGTATCTGTTATTATTAAAATTATCTCAAATTCTAGCATACTTTTTGTTCCACTAACTGCAATACATATGTGCTTTGAATCCCTACAAGAAGAGAAATCCACTTATAAATAATAAATGCACTCTATTTAAGAAAAAACATTTTTTTACACATCTGTCTTTGTCACCACCTCAAAGTCAATGCAACTACAGACATGATGTCTGTATAGAGAGAAATTACCTCAAAAATTATTTCCATGAAATAAAGATCTATAAAGTCTTATAGTAACTGAGAATCTACTGTATTTTTGAACAGAAGGATCCCTGTTGACATTGAAGAAAACAGAAAGATCTACAATTTTATAGACTGAAAGTTGATATATCGATGCCATTAAGGGTGTGAAAATAAGATGAAAACACCATGAGCGCTTAAGAAAATGCAAAAATATTGAAATATAAACCAAAAAATTAGTGAAATCCAAGGACCACTAAATCTGTACTACTCTAGGAAGAGTATGGTGCCTCAATAAAAAAAAAAATAACTACCTATTTGAAAACCTCATTTTGTTCAGTCGTTCACGAGCAGTACATGTACCCACTAGTAATGCTCAGCTACAACAGAGACACCATCACACGTGCCACTTTGTAGATATTTAAAGAGCAAAATACATAGTCTCCAACATATTGAATGGTTTGCATTGGAAGGGACCTTAAGGGTCACCTAGTTCCAGCTCCCTTGCAATGGAGGGAGACTAATCTTCCACTAGACCAGGTTGCCCAGAGCCCCATCCAACCTGGCCTTGAATACCTTTAAGGATGGGACATCCACAACTTCTCTGGGAAACCTGTTCCAATGTCTCACTACCCTCAGGAATTTATTCCTTGTAACTAAACTAAGTCTACCCTTTTTCAGTTTAAAGCCATCTGTTCGATGAGGAGACATGTCCCTCTAATGAGAGTGCAGCAGAGGACAAGGATCACGCCCCTCGATCTGCTGGTTGTGCTGCTTTTGATACTTTTTTCCACTCAACTTGTCTTTGTGCTTGGGATTGCCTCTACTCAGGCTAATGACTTTTCGCTTGGTCTTGTTTAACTTCATGAAGTTTGCATAGTCCAAGCCTGTCCAGGTGCCTGTGGATGTCATCCTTTCTCTCCAGCAAGTTAACTGCACCACACAGCTCGGTGTCATCGTCAAACTTGCTGCAGGTGCACTCAATCCCACTGTCCATGACATTGACCCCTGAGGAACACATTTGTCACTGGTGTCCACTTGAACATATATCCACTGATTGCTATGCCACAAGTTCCTAAAATGCCTCGGACTGCCTCTGTCCTCAGTTCCATCTGTCTTAAAAATATGTAAGAGAAAACAAAACCAAAATTGCCCATGACTAAAGATTTAGTTTAAAACTGAGAAAGAAGCACTGTGTCCATCGGCCAGTAACTGAGAGATGCTAAGAGAAAGAGATGCTTTCAGACACATTCCTGTGCTACTCAGCTCATCAGTGGGATAAATCTAGTAAATCTAGGCTGGTTTAATCCAGCAGCAAAAGGTAATTCTATTTATAAACAGAGTTGTCTTGGATACTGCATTGAGGACTGGAGTCAACACCGCTTTCTTCCTATTCATGCTTCACCTGACTTGGGAGGACTGGGAACACTGAATAATATTTATCCTAGATCGTTTTAGGTACGGAACCAAGCACTATTCCTGTCAGCTCCTAACACAGTCAGTGGAGACCTGATGACCTATAGCAGTGCCAATCACAATTTAGCCACTTAAGCTAAATGTCTAAATTTAAGTGAAATTAATGCAGGCCCGATTAACTGGATAAAAATGGTCTCTTAAGGCCAAACTTGAGGCATAAAAGTGTAGGAGGAAAGCTACTTACTCCCACGGGCAAATTTTTGTCCAAGGCATTCAGATGTGTTACAAACCATAAGTGTGATTAATATGGAGCCTACCCAGGTGAGAAAAGTGGCTGCACCTTAGCCAAAAGCTGAAAAATTACTGTGTTAATATGTGAATTAAGGCTAGATTCTTATAATATTTTGTCATATGTTATATAGTTGAAAACCCAGAATTGCTCATCTGACTTCAGTAAACACAGTCCTTGGCTTTCTGGATTTTCAACACAAATGTTGGCAATGTTAGTCACCTAAGGATTTTTTTCCTAATATACAATATATGGCAATATCAGCATGGTGATAAACACAAACGTTTCTTGGCTAGTACTTTTCACCTCCATTCCCAAATAATCTGTCAGGCAGTCTGTCTCTAAAACTTTATGAGTTTCTGAAAGAGATGGTATTATGGAGCTGTCGTAGTCATTCCATGGCTAAAGTTGTAATACCTTCCATTATAAGCTCAATTAGGCCCTTATATCTAATTTTAACTTCAGAGTGTTCTATTAGAAATTTCTCTTGTGTGGTATGCTAAAAGAAGATGACTTCTTTTTCTTCCCCTAGAAAGTTTGAGGGTAATTGGACAAGGCATTTGTGAAAATGCTGGAAAGTCATTAGTAATTTGCATTATCCTAATGTATTTCAGAACAGCATATCCCAAAACCAGCATATTGTAGAAAAAGCAGATGTGGTTTATTCCTCTGTCTTCTCTGAGGACTGAGGAGTTTATGATTTTTACAGAACTAGACAGATCTACCAATGCTAGGGAAGAAGCAAAGCTTAAAAGGTTCTCAGAAGTTGGGCTGCTGTGACAGCTTTTGTTTACGAGGTACTCAGCAAAAGCAGGCTGTCTCAGCATGTACCTGCCTGAGAATATTTTAAAGAACAGAGTTGGGAACAAACAGAGATATAAGATTAAGTTTTCTCTTAGTTTAAAAAAAAAAAAAAATTAAAAATTCCCTTAACATTCATTGACACAAATTTTCAGATATGTCTCTTCATTACTTTAGAAAAATATTTTATTAGAACATTCTGTAAGAAATAAGAAATTTGAAAGTCAGGAAACTGTAACATTTTAAAATAAAATTAATAAAATCTAAATATCAGAAACTCTGACATTCTTATGCAAAGTACCAACTCCTCCATTATTCCTTTTTCTTACTCTTGGTCAGGTAGCTTTCAGGTATAGCTGAAATGCCATGTATTGACCTTGAATTTTAGGTCATGATCATCTACTAAGTAATAAACCGCAGTGTTGCATTACTGCAAAGAAATAATATTAAAATATAGGTACCAGAGAGTACTGGAAAAAATATTGCAAATTTAAGCAAAACGAAATTATAACTTTATGTTGTTTTATTCTTCTTTCCCTAGCTTATGAAATTTTCTCTCTAAAGTTCTTAGAACATACGTATATAAAAATGACATTATTATCACAGGTAATTGATATAATTTCTAATGTAAATCTCATGCTTTAATTTTTCCCATTTTACTTAAAGGAGGCCGAGAAAAACAGATTTAGAGCAAGTGCCATATTTATAAGCCTGTAAACTGGGTAACAAAATATAGCCATTAGAAGTTGAAGACTAAAATTTACCTCCAGCTTGCACTCAAATGAAAGATTATAGTATTATACACACAATTCTTCACATTAATATTTTATATGCCTTACTGAAGGTTTTAGTGTATTGTATTTCATACAATTTTCAGTATTATTAGAATATATAATTATATAGAACATATAATTATGTCTCAGAGTAGAGATTGATTATTAACCCAGGTGTATGCAAGGCATGGAAAGAAAATTATTTCACCTAATTTCAGCCACCTAAAATTTAGTCACCATTTCCACAGTAGTAGTCCCAAACTCTAATTACCCCACAAAAACAGAGAACACCTCCAGAAAGCAATTTATCCCCTTTGAAGGTGCCAAGACAAACTTCAGTTTCCTCAAAACAGGTATTCTCTGTTTCAAGTGTTGTAGGACATGAGACATGAAGATTGGGTTGGCAGACACCACTAATGGAACCCCTTTGGCGCCGTTACTGAAAGCATATCACAGGGCATACCAAAATACTTAAAATGTCACTAGACTTAATGCTTTGGGAATTGAATTCCACACAGCTGTCAAGTTTAAACTAAATACACAACTTTCTTAGTGATTTAAATTAGGTAATAGTATTGCCACCCACACTCAGAGGCAGAAACTAAAACACAGAAAGTCTAATAGGTGGGTTTGTTAGTCATGTGACTTCTTTTTAAATTATGCTATCTGGAGAACAGTTAGTATAGGTCTGCCCATCTGTGTTGCAGAAGACTTATATTGTCACAGAGATTCAAGAAAGGTATAATGAGCCACTTTTATGCCAAGGACAGCAAGCACAGAGTGTTCTGTATGTCCTTAACTTGTAAAAACAATTGCTGTTTTGTAAAATAATTAACCATGTTCAAAAACACGGCTTTCAGTCTCATAATCTTTAAATGTATGCTTAAACTTGGCAATTTAGAAGCCTTTTCTGAATGAGAGCTTAAAAGATGAACGTTAGACATAAGAGAGAGAAAACAACGATAGCTCAAAAAAAATGAAGATAAAGCTAAAAATATTTCCTTCTTTCTAGAGTAAGACATTTTCTTGGAAATACATAATGATCTAACTACAGTGATGCTCCTCTTACAGTGAAAATTTATTCTTAAATGATTTAGCAATTGCAGTGTATGATGAATAAATTATATATGAAGATTAAGTAAGGAAGTATTAGAGTGTCAATTGTTGTTGTTTTGTTTTTTTTTTTAACAAGATTATTCCCATAGTTGTATTCTAACCCAAAATGGATTCTTTTATGTATCATAAGGAAGGAGCTCTTAAATGAATTTAAGATGTTATTTTTCTTGTTAAGATATAAATCTTGAGGTCTAGAGATGCTCCTATATTTACTGATTTTTGTAAGTTAGAGATGCTTTGGGCAAATTTTGCCAAACAACTCTTCCTCTTCATGTGTAAATGATGACATATCAACATTTGAACATAGTTATAGCTGTCTACACTTAATAGACTACTGGAGGAATCAATATTAACCAGCTGATTTAGCTTACAAGTTTCTTGTAGCATGAAAGAATTTTGTGCAGAGATTTGAAGTCCTATTTAAAATTATTTTTCTAATTCAATAAGTTGTCTCACTCTTGTAGCTTAGCCATTTTAACACCAAGGGAGTGATATTCCTTGTTAATCAGCTGTCAATCATATTTTCAGTTAAGGGCTTCCCCTACATACCAGTGTGAAAAATACTTTAAAAAAAGTTTCTGTGTTCTTTAATGGTTTCCTAAATCAATATGACATATATTACTCATATTTCTTCAAACAATTACTGCATTATTACTGTCTCCTATCAAAGGAATAGCAAAAAGAATCCATCTCAAATCAATTTAGAATGACAGATTCACTTAATAACTGAGATCTGTAGTATACAGATTTTATTTTTTAAGCTGACTGAGAAAGACAGCCCTACCTTTCCTTTAAAGTCCCCTCCTGCAAAAACATTCAAATGGTACTGAATGTTAAAAATTGAAAATGTGATTTTTTAAAAGGGTGTATATTTGATAGACATTAAAAATATTAAATCCTTCACTTTATGCTATTTGACATGAGAAGTTTAATAAGTTTAATTTCAATTTACTTGGCTTTTTGTGTCTGTACATGACATGAAACTGAAGAAATGCAGAGTGGACAACTCTTCATTCAGAGAACTAATAAGCCACTAAGATATAAGCCCTGCCTCAAATGAGCTATTGTTTTTCACTTTTCTTACACATTTGGGAGGCATTAAGTAACTTTTCCTGTGAAGTAAACTTCTTTCCCTATCCAAAGGAAGTACTTTCCAAGCCACTTCAAGACAAATATTAACTGAGGAACTTGTGTATTAGAAATGCTAGGTGTAGGTTATACATGGGTAAAAGGCCATGGTGAAGATTTTGTCTCTCAAATATCCTCTGACTGCAGGAATCCTGGACACAGATAGAGATTCTGTTTTTTTTTCTGAACTACTGTATGGCTGAGAGTTTTGAGTTTTGATCCTTTACCATAAATCTTCAGTTTGCCACAGGATGGTAGAAAGTGTTACGGGGTCTGTGATATACAAGGTCATATAAAATAGATGTTCTGTAGACCCTGTACAGGACACTTACCTACGGTTCATAGGCTTTGAACTAGATTATTTCCAGGCCTTTTCCATCCTGTGACCCTACTATTTGACTGCCAGAGGATAGCAGGTTATACAGGTTACACATTTCATCTCTAACACCCAGAAAATGCCTTTGCCCAAGTTTTCAGTCCTATCACTGCAACTGCACCATGCTTTTGAAGAAAACTGTAAATTCAAAGGTTTGAAGCTTTGATGAAGTGCTTGAACTGCAGCTGAATCTGAGGAAAGAATCTGACACTGATACTGAGCAATGTGAAGTTCTACATCTGAAGAAGGATGAGAAGGTAGCTGGGGACCAGTGCTGATTAAAAAGCATTTCTACAATCAGACACAGAACAGTGGTGCTCTACATTTCATTGCTGAAGTCTGAACATGCACTTGATTAAAAAAAAAATAACATTCCCGTTTATTTCAGTGATTGTCGGACTAAGCTTCTGACAGGAAGTTTGTCATACTCTTTAAATAGAGGGCAAACCTTCACAGCAGCACACACTTCCACTTACAGTTTTCAGAATACATAATGTCTTACAGTAATTACAAATGAAAGTTGCTTCTAGTTTGCCTTCTCTTGATACAGCTGAGTCTCATAAATTTTAATTGAGCCATAGAGCAATTTATAGAGCAAAGAGTGGGTGAAAAGGAAGTGCAATAGGAAAAAACAAAGGTGACCTGATACATGATACCTTTCTCTTTGTCAAGGCACTTCTCATAAAATACTGACTGGTACCTTAAGGAAATAAGTATGAATTATAGTCATGGGGAGCAGAGGGAAAGAAAGATGTTAAACTTGTCTTTCTTTCTTTAAAGGTTATTTCTAATTTTTCATTTAATCTCCTTAATGAGATGCCTGTTGTTGCCCCAGACATACTTGCCTATTTCAACAGGTGACAGATTGAACCACAAACTTCAACTACTAGAAGTGAACAGCTAGTTAAAGACTTTTTATAAGAATCATAAAGAAAAAAAAAATATACCAGTGTTCAGAAAATTCAAAATGGTCAGAAGTGAATGACCCATTCCTGAGTTTTAAATGTTAATTTTACACAGCCAATCTTCAAAATAAAATTGTATATGCTCCAGCATAAGGATATTAAATATATGAGGATATTAAGAAATCAGCCTATTTACATTACAATTTATGGGCTATGTTTCATATTCAGTGTCAGGTTACAAGCATTACTTTGAACCTGGGCCTTACATGTCTTCGTCTGACTTTCAGCTCAGCATTGAGCTAAATCCCAGAGATGGTGTTATGAGAAATTCTTGCTTTTATCACAGAGCAGACAAAAAGAGTCATTAAAATTTGATGACTTAAATGGGATAATGTTCAACAAAGAGATACATGAAATCCAGAGTAATTTTCTTTCAAGTTTGTGTGTGAAAGATAGAATAACTTGGTAACTGATTACCCTGAAAAGGCTTCAGTTACTGAAAAAGTTGGTTGATATTTATAGCAGAAAGGTTTGCACAAACTCTTCTCTCCAGATTAGGTGCAGTCTGTAAAAAACCTCATAGTCCTTGTCCACAGTTATCCATGAGAGAGGACCTAATGAAGAGCACAGAAGCTTTCTCTAATCATTGACTTACCTTTCATCCACAACAGGCTGAAAAATCCAGGGATAAAAAGGCATGCACCCATCATGAATGTAAGAATCTCTCCTGGATTATTCAGTTCACATATAGCAGAATGGCTACATCCAAAATACATAGAAATCAGTGATGGACCAGTACTGAAACTCATAGGGGCAAGGTGTATAGATGGTTGTTGGTTTGGTTCCTTTTTTTCTTTCTTTCCCCTCAGAGCAAAGTAAACAATGTGAGGGCTCTGCTGCAGCTCAGCAAAGTGATCTTTTGACAGCTTGAAAGTGAGGCCTTGTATTGCATGCCCAGAGGTGTATAGTTAAGGCATGTATGAGGCTGGGATAAAATTGAAGGGAGGAAACAAACCTGCTTCACTCTTGTCTACCACATCTTTAAAAAAAGAAAAAATCTGCATATGTTTGCAGGTTTAGCTGCTTGAAGCATTGTGAGCTTCAGCATGAATTACCATTCACGCAATCTGCAGAGGCAGGGAACCTGTTCACCAGGGGGAGCTTGGAATTGAAACTGATTAACACTAGAGATGCACTCACAGTGGGCAGAGAGGAAACATTTGAGCTAAGAGAAATTTAGGAGTATGTATTCCCCTGTGTACCTGGGGAAAATGTACTTGGAATAGGTAATAGCTTATTATCCTTTCAATGTGTATCCATTTCATCTTGGTTCAGTCTTACTTAAGTACTAAGTGATTTCTTCTCCATGATAACACGAGGCAAAGTTTAATCCTGTCAGAGAAGGTATCAAACTTTAGAAGGGAATAGGAATGCAATAAAGTAGTGATTATTACTTACAATGTTGTATACCAATGTAAAAGAGCTTTTTGGATTTGTTTTTTAACCTTCTAAGGTTTCATGATGCTGTAACTATATTTTTTCTCCTTGAGTTGCCAATATATATTCAAATTTTCTTTCTATCCATTCTTTCAGAATTTAGGTAGAAAATCACCTTCACAATGAAAAAAAATCTCTAGGGTTGTTTTGTTTTGTTTTGTTTTCTGGGTTTTTTTGTTTGTTTGTTTGGGTTTTTTGGTTGGTTGGTTGGTTGGTTGGTTGGTTGGTTGGTTGGTTGGTTTTTTAATGCAATATGGTCTCTCTATATTAGTGCTAAATAGAGATGGTCTCTTCTTCCTGGCCATGCCCTAAGGAACATAAAATTCCTATTTGTAAGTTGACATCACTGTTATTTCAATGCTTATCACTAAAATTAAATCATTGTAGTTGGCACTACATGATCAGATCAACATAAGATTGATTTGAGGAGTGTAGAAGAACAAATGATTCACAGTCAACAATTAACCTCTTTACCATGTATCAAATGCTCACAAATAGCTTAATATTTTCTCAACTATATTCATTCCATGACTGTTCACCACATATTTTTCTCTCAATTATGTGGATTTTAAATGCTTCATTTGAACTCTTTATTCAAAAGCAGTATTATTTTTCTTGACAAAATTTTAATTCAATGAATTGATAAATGTAAATGAAGTAGTGTATCTGATTCAAATACCTTAGATTAAAAATTCATAATTTACTCTCTCATATATTTGCTGTCTGAGCAGTAAACAGATTTTTAGTAAAAAGTTTTCACTAGCCTGTCTGCAAGTATTGTAAGTGCAACTAGAAGATACTTAATAGCTATATTCTGTTTGTTAGGGTAGTCTTCTAGAATGGGAAACTGAATTAACAAAAAAATTTAACCTAATTCTCCCCACACATCAATAAAAACCCTCCTTCATGCCAATATTAAAAGAACAAGGTCTGGTATTCATTTCTTTCTTGACCCAGTTTCCTCTGGAAAATTTTTAATTTGTTGGCATAAGTTCTGATGTCTCTTTATTTTCCTTCTTTTTCTCTAACGCACTCAGACACACACTGAGCAACCTTACTTGTGAAAAGCTATCTATAGCAGCATAGAGGTCAGCCTCACCTCTTGGCCAGGAATCCTTGCAACAGTAGTTTAAGAGGTGTAATGTGGCCTGTATTTTTACTAGCAAATGTGACAGGCTTTTGGCAGAGCTCTCCTAAGCTCTCCCTCCTCTCATTTCAAAGTGCTTTGCTGCATTTTGCATATTCTTTCTCCAAAGGCTAGTTTCAGCAGGAATAATCAAAACAGCCATTAAAGCCTTTCCCTACAATATTTTATGATCGTGATGAGGCTCTCCATAGAAGACTATTGAGATGTTACAGTGTTTATCAGAATCTACTACTTTTCAATCCTATTATTCTTTTGCATCATGCTGAACCCATTGATCACTCATTTGTCTTGCACTTGGACTCATTCAAGCATAAACAAGGTTGAATTTATCCAGCTGTTACAACTGTGCTTGACCATAAAGGAGAAATGGCTCATGCATAGCCCTCCTTTTTTGTTAACATTGATGCCTTAGGCATAATTTTTCTTTAACAGCATCTGTAAAGAGGACCAAAATTTTATTTTCCTCAAATTCCAAATGCAGTGTCAGATTCACTGTAAATCTAAGTATGAATACGTGCAGCTGATGCACACAAGGTTAGTAAAAGGGCAGGGGGCTGAGGCTTTCATTGGAAGCCATTGTATGGGCAGAAGGAGCTGCTGCTGCTGCCACGTGATGTGCTGACAAAGGTTCTAACTGTTGCTCAGATTCCTTCCTGTAGCTCTATTCACAGCTTTGAAGTGCTGAGACTTGGCTCCCCTTTACTTTCATGTCTTTTATTTTATCCTTATCACTTCAGTATCTTTTCTTGAGAGACTTGCAGGCAGGTTATCACTGCAGTTGAATTCTCGACTTTTTTTTTTTTTTTTTTTTAATCATTCCCATACTATCCAAATTTAGAAATGCCTGGTTTTAGACCAGCAGAACTGGTGGTGATAATCATGGTTAGCCCAGAGTCCAGACTCCCAGACAAGGTTATAATGATGGGAACATCCAAGGTCAAATCCAAGGGAAATCATCAACAAGCCCAGGATAGGATCAGGTCCACATACAGCAAGAAATGCCAGACATGGCCCAGGAATTTCTGGGCAGGTCCACAGTGATGAGGTGGGTCTGAGGTCAAGCCAGAAAGTCAAGCCTGCAATACCCTGTATTTATTCTAGTTTCACTAAAGCTTTTGTTTAATGAGCTTTATTCAAATTGTAATCACCATCATCTATACTAATCAAGTGGGAAATCCAAACAGTTTGACCTGGTAGAAAACCTCTTTTCTTTCTTACCATAAATCTAGACATACCCTGTAGTAGCTACAATGAGAAAGAAAAGCGTGAGCTTTCTGAAAACCACTTTTTTTTTTTTTTCATAACATATTCACAAGGCAAATACTGCACTTCAGTTTCCCTAGAAGCTAGCAGCATGGTATTGCATTTGTTTTGGATTTGTGTTTTGTTTGATTCATAGCCATATTCTGCAGCCTTTTCCCTAAGTATCTTCAGTATTATCCTGCTGAATACCTATTCTGAAACAAGGTCTCACCTTCTGCTATCTCTGTAGTGGTATTTGCTTTTCATGCTGTCCCCAATGTCATTCTCTACTGCAGTTACTGTATTTTATAAACAACAGATGCTCCTTGCCCCTTGTCCATCTTAAATGATAGCTGTCAAGATGTGACATCAAAATAGGCCACCCTGGCAACAAACAAACATAAAATATCCCATTCCAAAGTCTGGACTGTAGGTGATTTTCTGTGCTAACTGCTCTGGCTAGCGATGTGAACATAATCCCAATTCTTCTGCCTTTTCTCTGTGTTTAGAAAAACAACCTTCCCAGAACACTTAAAATTCTGGCAAAAGAATTAATTTAATAAATTGTGCTCCAATTAAATGCAATAATTTGTGTTGCTAGTGGGTAAGATTCATACCCATACCAATGCAAAACAACAGTAGATGGCAAAATCTACCCTTTTAGTTTTGAGCTAATTTTCCTTCTTTCATTCATCCTAGAATTGTTTTGACTGTGAAATGAAAGAAAAAGAAAAAAAAATCCTCCATCATGATAATAGCTATTTTTCATCCTTTACCAGAGAAATTCAAGAGACTTTACATGGTAATTACAGGTCAAGCTTTAAAAAGGCATGTGAAGATAAATCAAAATCTCTTACACCTACTCCTACTGACTTGTCCTTTAGTTCTGTTGGATGGAAACCAGTACTGTTTTAATTATTAATTTTTCCCAGGCTTTATTTTTATGCTTTCTTTTCTCAGGTGAAATTTTAAAATATAATTGTATATTTTTTCTTTTAAAACCTATGCTCCAGTTATGTGTTTTTCACTACATAATTTACAGATACTTGCAAATTCAGGAGAGCTAGCTAAGGGAAGAAAGATGTGTTGTCAGAGTTTAATTCTGGACATTGCATTTTCATTGTGAAAGGGTTCAAGGGGCTGAAAATCATCAAAAATTACTGTCACTTAAGTCCTTCATTCACATCTATTCCATCTGAATCACAAATTAGTTCAAAGGGTCTCATGGCCTGTGTTAAGTTTGGTAAGATGATTAAGAGGAATTAACCTCTGAAATTTCTTATATGCTATATATTAGAACATTATGACAATTTAAGCCTTGTACCACAAAAATGGAGCATAATTTTTAAAGATATACAATTGTGAATTTCCTTTAAAGCAGACGGGAGAAAGCTGATTTGCATGAGTTTGCACACCAAGGACCCTGAAGGCAATACAGTTAGGATCCCAACTTACTACAACTTAGATGTTCTTGCCTCCTGCCATAAGTGTACCAATTTACAGTTTCTTTAGACATTAGCAGAATGAAAGCAAGTAAAAAGTATTTCAAGTGAGTTTAATGGAAAGGGCTCTAATTTACAGGACATTATGAATAATTTTTGTACTTCCCCCATACAAATTAATAATATGAAATGTCTATTAATTCACCTATTTCATCTCCTACAGTACAATAAATCTACTCTGCCCTTACGTGAGTCTATCTTAAATGAGAAAGTAATGAGAAGCTGTCCTAGAAAGCACCTACTTGGCCAATGATTTGAGAAAAATTTCTGACCACACACATAGAAGGGGAAATCTATAACAGATAAATTAGACATACAAGTCAAAAAGAAATTTCCCATTAAGAAATAAAACATACATGGCTATTGAACTCCTTCTAATATGCCTAATTTTGCTATACCAGTTATAAGGGAGATTGCACACAAAATTCAAGCATTTCCACCCATTTCTAACTTTCTGACAACCTAGAGTCAACAGTGATTTAATTTACAGAATATTACTAAGATCTTTCTGCTTTTACAATATTTTAGAACATGTTATCATATAAAGCAAGAAATAGTCACCGTGATTAACTCTCCTCTGAAACGTGAACACTTGGAAGACACAGCACTTTAATAGCTACTCCAGCATTGCTGAATGTAGAGTGAGGTCCCAACACCAACTCAGTGTTTTTCTGCTTGTATATGCAATATTCATACCAGTACTTTCAGTTCACATGTCTTAATGGGAGTTTACATATAGCTAATGAATACTCTGATAATTGAATTTTTATTTCCCCAGTCACATAGTCCTGGCATATTATTTCTCATTTTCCAGTTTATTCAGTCTGTGACCACACATTTGGGCATACTAAAACACAAGTTTCTTTGATTGTTTCAAGTTTAGATACATCCATATAACTTCCTAGTAACATCTTATTCTTTCCATTATTTATTTCCCAGTCTTCATCAGTTATGTTTTAATCCATATTGTAATAGTAATGTGAAATAGATGGGTGCAAAAACCTAAGACCACGGAGGCCAGTTTTTTACATATGTAGATAGTGACAGGACAAGGGAATGGTTTTATAGTAAGATAGGAGAGATTTAGATTAGATGTTAGGAAGAAATTCTTTACTCTAGAACATAGTGAGGTATTGGAACAGATTGCCCAGAGAAGTTGTGGATACGTCATCCCTGGAAATGTTCAAGGCCAGGTTGGATGGGGCTCAACCTGGTCCACAACCTGGTCTGGTGGAAGGCGCTCCAGCCATGGCAGGGGGATTGGAAATAGATGATCTTTATGATCTCTAGCAACCCAAACCATTCTGTGATTCTATGACTCATATCTACACATTAGGTGGCCAGGGGTAGATCTCTATTCTCTTAGTCAAGTTTAATGCCAAGACTGTTTCAATCTAGCCTCTTGTACAGCACATTGGCTATATTCACAGTCTGTCATGCTCCTCTGACCCCAAGGCATCAGCACCTTTACTATTTGGAGAAAAATTTCAGGTCACTTACCTGAGGAAATGTGAGAACTGTTTTGGACACTTGTTTGAGAAGAACAATGGCTTCACAAACAGCCACAGCCACTTTGATGGTCTCCTCCATCTTTCCAAACATACTACTAATCACTGAGCACTGAACTTTATTAATACATTGTAAAAATAGGAAAGCAAAATCTACATTAGTTGTAGCACATCATCTATGAAAAATGCTTCTATGTCCTGTGTAAGTAGTCTGTCATCTTCTTTGCAAAGTACATCTATGAAAATTATCATTATTTATATTTTTAATTGCAGCACACAGCAACTGTATCACAGAATGGTTCAGATTGGAAGGCACCACAGTGGATCATCTGGTCCAGCATCCCTGCTTAAGCAGGGTCATACTAGGGCATATTGCACAGGACTGTGCCCACACGGTTCTTTAGAATCTCCAGTGAGGGAGACTCTACTACTTCTCTGAACAACCCGTTCCAGTGCGCAGTCACCCACACAGTGAAAAAATTCCTCGTTGTATTCAGGTGGAACTTCCTGTGCCTCCGTTTCTGCCCATTGCCTGTTGTTCTATTGCTTGGTAGCACTGAGCAGAGCCTGGCTCCATCCTCTGGGCACTCTCCCTCCAGATACTGATAGACATTGATGAGGTCCACTGTCAGTCATCTCTTCTTGAGGCTGAACAGGCCCAGCTCCCCCAGCCTCTCCTCATAAGAGGCATGCTCCTGTTCCCCAATCATCTTTGTTGCCCTAAATCAATATGTTATTTCTAATTCCAGCCTTCAGCTACTGCTGAATAACAAGAAGATTTAAAAAACAGTGACAATGTCTTTCAATGCTAAAAATTTACCGGAAGCTTTTCAAACTGTTAGGTTTTTTGCAGCAAATGAAGTGTACTGCTCAGAGAAAAGTAAATGAAGCTGAACATGTACTTGATACTGATTCAGTCTACACAACAGATGGCAACATGGATGCAAATAAAGTGCTTGTCCTTTTATTATTATTGGTTAATATTTACACCACTGGAATGCCCAGAGGCCTCAGTCAGGAGTAGAAACCCTTTGTGCTAGATACTACACAAATGCACACCAGAATGTTTTGTTCCAGTATCATCTTTCTCCTGCTGCACACTAAATTCATTGATGACTCATTTGTATTGCCCAGGGAGTCATTCAAGCATACAGTGGGTTGATTTCCTCCAGCTGCTCTGAAAAGTCTATAATCTAAGGAAGGAAGGAAGGAAGGAAGGAAGGAAGGAAGGAAGGAAGGAAGGAAGGAAGGAAGGAAATCTTCATAAATGCAGAATTTAATTTTGAAGGTTTTGTCTTATGTTTCTTATAACAGGGATGTGTTGGAATACCTCTTCCTGTTCTGGTTTCTCAGGTTAACTTTTTAGTTTCCATGTTTCCTTAGTTTCTGTACTATTCAGAAACTGTTTTCGTAATCCTGTCTCCTCCCCTTTGATGCATTCTCCTTTCTTCATCTCCACTGCTTCCACAGCATGTGCTTGTACCAGCACATCACGCTGTTCCTCCAAGCCTGGCAAAATAAGAGTTTTAGGAGCAATATAAGAGTTAAAAGTGTATGGTATTCACTGGCCAACACGTATATCTCTGAGTATTAGCTAAACTAGTTCATGCAATTTTCAAATTCAAAATGTTACACTGTTTTCATTCAGAATGTGATGTATTTTAATGATGATTGTTAATATGTTGCAGCATTGTATATGATCAGTTCTACAACACAAATTATTATTATGTATGGTCAGTTCTCCACAGAAAAGCCCCGCTGGCACCAGGTTTTTGTCTGAGGACAGTTTCTACCAGGTAACAGGTGTGAGGCCTCCCCCTGCCCCATCAATCCTTGCTCACAGCAGGTGCATAGTTCTGTCTCTCACAATTAAGTCCTAGTGGAGCTTGAAACTAGATTTCAATCAACTGCTTTCTGATCCTGTGGATGGGTCTCAGCTACATTGGCATACAAAGTTTCTCTCTCCTCTTTTCCCGCTTTCTCACCTTTTAGAATGAAAAATTGAAAGATTTTTTTTAGAAGTCTACTAAGAGCTTTGATGTTTAGGATTGACACAAAAACCCCACTATTTAGCTCCCTTCAGATACAGTAGAAATTCAACTATCTAAAAAGAAGAATATTTTTTAGGATTCTAAAATTAAAGAACTAGAAAAATCAGGCTTTTGCATAAAAAAATTGTTGCAGAATAAACTAAAAAGTATTATAGTATTAGCCTGGTAAAAAAACCTTAAATGTAAAAGAAAGTATTAGATTGCAAAATAAAAGCATTCTAAAATTTAATTAGTATTAAAGAAATATTATCAATATTATATTTTTAATGTCTTATAAGAAAATTATGCAAATACAAATGCAGAAAAAAGAAGCCTTAAGAGAAGTATTGCTTGGACTTATATTAAAGATGTCTACTTCTCAAAGAAATTAAGTGTTCTTGATGACATTTAAAGGAAGAAAATCCATTATATTTGCAGTCAATCATCACTAGGATTCAGAGTTAATGTCATACTGCTACCTTTTATACCTTTTCAGAAAAGTCACAGATGATGATTTGTGCATACAGTGTCCCATAGCATTCATCTGATGAAATGTTAATTAGTTTTATTGTTGGTAGTATTTTTCTTTAGTAACTCTTGGGGTTAAAAGAAATATATCTGTACAATTTGCTGACTGGCACAGCTTAGTCTAAACTTATATTCACTAAAACCAGTTAATAAGTGTATTCACACTCAGATTTTTGGAAACTGTCTGGTAACAGTCATTACTGATTACTGAGGTGATCCTTTTACTCATATTCTTTGTAGAGAAGAAAAAAACTCCATGTTAGTAATACCAAAACCAAGGATAATGGATTATGTACAATCTTCATGCAGCTACTCCTATGCAAGACTGGTAATACTGTCCCAGTATTGACTGTGAAGCACTATTACAGGAAACAAGAAGCACTGCAATATTCCCCCAAAGAAAATAAGGATATGCTCTTCCACACAAATACTTCCCTTCTACTAATGCCACCTTTTGTCGGGGGTTGTTGCTTATAAAATATTTCTTGCAGGGTTATTTAGTTGGGTAAATCAAATAGAAATGCTAGGTCAAGCTCTATCTGGAAAACTGGGGAAAATTATCTTGACTGACTAGGTCTGATAAGCAATAAATCCTGTTTCTTTGGTAATAATTCGCACTTTAGAAATAACAGGAAATACTGAATGTAAAAATTTACCTGGAAGTTAAAATAATGGGAGGGGAAGACTGATCCATAATGGCAAATAATACACCAATGATATTTGTGAACATTTCCATCTCAGGATGTTTTGACAACAGATATTGTCTCATTATCATGAAAAGCTTTTCCTATTCAGCCATTATTCATCACCCATCCTTCCTTGTATCTCCCATAGCTTATTGGCTGGTATCAACAGCCTGCTTTTTGCACAAGACCACCACTTGTCCTTCCAGAGGATCAAGCAAAATTATTGCTTCTTATTTGGCAAGGTTCCCTATATAGAGTCTTCTGGCTTCAGATGAAGCATTCCCAGCTTACCTGAACATTGTCTTATAGTGCTGCCACCTCATTCAGTCTAAAGGCATTATTATAACATCAAGTGGGAGACCACAAACAGATGCACTTGAGCCATAGATGCTCCTAAGGAATAAGATTAAAATGTGGTATTCCTTCTGGAATATAACTTTGGATCAAATCCCATCAAGTAGCTCTAGCAGTATTTAGTTACACGATTAGATTTTACTACCCAGCTCTTCGGTTTGTCCTCACATTTGATGCAAACAACTCTAGAATTTATCTCCAAGCCCAGATTTTTGTAATTAAATGGGAATGCGGTGGCCTGACATCACCAAAAATGCCTCAGAACATGTGCTGTGAACTGCACATGTTAAGTCCCTAAAGCATTTTGGTAGCACAATGATTATCAGAGTCACTGAAACTCTACAGCCAGGAGCCTATTGTCTATTTCAGAGCAGTGAAGTGAACCCAGTTCAGCTGGCTTTTTTTGGCAGTAGCACATGTCTAATCACATGTTTTTGCTCCCTACATCATGGCAACTATGGCAATGCCATAACCTCTCCCTGACAGTCTTGATGACCTTCCTTTACAGGCAATCCAATTGCACAAGGTAAAGCCCATGAATAGTGAGCCTATTGTGTAAGGTCACACATTGAGATTCTAGCAGTAAATCATAGGCTTCAAATGCCAATAAAGCTGGAAATAATGAATGCCACTGACAGAAGCTCTCAATATTAAAAAAGTTATTTTTAATGTTTCCTAAAAGCAGTGTAAGTATGGATTCAGAAAGTCACATGATCTTATTCTTGTGATGCAGGTAGTAGCAGCCTCTGCAGAAAGGAGGTCAGACTCTGTTCTTGTTTATGTCAAGGACTCAAAGCAGTATTCCTGATTAACACTGGGGACAAGGAAGGAAGAATTTCACCTTTCAAAGCTCATATTAAAGACAGGACAAAGAGCTTCTTTTCAAAGATGCTTGGTTTCAATTTGTGTGTGTTGGACTTGATCTCTGTCTCTGCTCTGTTTTTATATTGACACAATTCAACTGGATACTGATGAGTCACTTCTAATTTAGCCTACTATATTTGAAAAGAAAAGGGTTCAAACTGTATGAAAAATCAAACATAAGGCAGACTTTTGTTGCTAATATGGGTTAGAGGAATTTTCTTAGTTATTTTGGCACTTGTTTTGCAAAAAAATCCCCAAAATTTTAATGTCTTTCTTCTGACAGGCTAGGGATTCTTTTCTGTTATAGTACTTTATGAGCCACATAATTTTCTCTGTGTCACATTTATCAGATAATACTTATTAATAAAGTAATCTTGAGTTTTTGGCTAATTCATCTGAAAAATCTTTAGCACTCACACATGATATAACCTTTTTGTAAATGTGAGTCATTTACTTAAACTAAGGAAATGTTTATGGCAGTGTAAAACATTAATTAGTTATCAGTCTAAGAAAATACCAGGAACTAATGCTCAAATTCCTTGTATTTTAACAGATGTCAAAGAGATTAAGTCAAACAATTAACCTTCATATGACAAAAAAATGTCACAGAGGAGAACTAGGCCTTAGTGTATCTGTGAAACACAAAGAGCATGCAAAAGCAAGCAAAACTCTAGTCAGCAAAAAGAGATAGTTATTTCTGTACAGAGATATATTTTACATTGGATGTTATTCAGGGTGCTTCTAGCCTTCAGTCTATGCTTCACATTGCTTGGGCAGCATGTGCTAGTGCCACAGCAAATCCATTCCTTAGAATATTGTCTGAAATAAAGCAAGTTTTAAATCATGTTCATAGTGATCAAGGTAATAGTTTACTAATCCATATTAAAAACCAAGATGCACTGACTCTGCATTGCCTTCCTTTTAGGGACTGGCTTGTCCTTGGTTAAATAATGCCCTTGTAAAATTGTAAGGCAAAAATAAACTGTTTTCCTCTTAACTAAACACAGATAACCCTGTGAAGTGAAATTACTGAAAAGATGTGATTTGGGGAAATTACAGTTTCTTGCTTAGTATGTATTGTGCATGCCCTACAGCCTTCCCTAACCAGTAGCTCCCAATTTCATTTAAATTGTAATGATTTCCTTTAAGGACAATTACGTTGCCTAAGAGCAATGCATGCATAATAATGCTGCTTTGGCATGGCTCAGTATAGAACGGGAGTAATAACTGTTTATTAATATGATAATTAACTGTTAATGCTTAGCAACCTAATTATATCTGTTAAATAACTTACATTTTTAAGCCAAATTTTAACAGAAAGAATTCTATTAAAAACAATAAAAAGCTATGAATATTATAGTAAAGGGCATGGTTCCAGTTAAAATGCTGGATTTTGACTTCACTTGCATGAAATGGATTTTGGATTTCTGCATATTGTGAACAAAAGAATTTGTAAGGGTTTCCTTGTTCTAATAGAGGATGACTCAATGTTAGAATTTGGGCCTTATTTCAGAAAATGCATAAGTGAACAATGAATATCATAAAATTTAAATAAATTAATAAGGCCACTCTTATAATTCTTTAGGGTTATTAGAAAGAGTTGAGAAGGGGAAAGACTTTTATCAAGAGTTGCACAAGTTTCACTAACAGTGACCTTAGAAAATTGTCTTATTACTTGTCCTTTGTTTTGTATAGTAACAAGAACTACATTGATATTGAACAAACACATTGACAAATACAACCTTGGCTGGGAGCAATAAGATTTCTGTGCCATACCTCAAAAAGGTGGACTATTTGGTGGTAGTCTGAGAGAGGAAAATCAAGGATGATCAAATATCTAAATGGTATATCTTATGAAAAAAATGTTTTTTTCTTCTTTTATTTTTTAGCCTACAGAAGAAAAAGCTGAGGAGGAACAAGACACTCTCCAAGTCAGAAGTTAAGTAAAATTGAGGAAGAACTGAATTGAGTAAAGACAGTGAACTGAACACAAAGAACAATCTTTAACTGAACAAAGAAAAGTTGAAGCAAAGCTTTAGAATGTATTTCTAATGATATACATAGCAAACCCAGCAACAGGTAATTTCAAATATTCAAAATTAATTTTGGAAAATTGTTCTCTGAAGTACTATCACTGTACTTAAGATATCTGTGCCATTTGATTATCTCTTCCCTTATTCACTGGATCTGCAACCTGTGTAGGAAAAGTCACAGTTTCATCTCTGTGGCTGCTAATTTTTATTGCATTTTTCTCATATCTTGACCAAACAATGCTTAAAACCATTTTAATTGCAATTTCCATTATCACTCTTCTGTAGCCTTCAAAAAACCAGAAATAACTCATCTCAGGATATCTCGAATCACAGATAAGAATGAATCTAAGTATCCTGAAGACAGTGCCATGTCAGGGGATTCTGTACTTTAGGCAAACCTTAATATTTAAGATGGAAGTGGAAATTTTCCACATTCCTTTTTTTTCCTACAGCATCTTCTTTTGCCCCACAGTTCTGAAGATTATTATGTCTCACATGGTTTATCTAACACTAAGGCTTAGCCTAGATTTTTTTATTATAATAAACAGTTTTTTGAAATTCTATCAGTCCTTCACTTCTGGGATTTCCTACCCTTAGCCCTTTTCTCTGCTTGTCACTATTAAGTTAAATAAGAGCGTAATATAGAATAATTTTACATGATCCTTTTGATCTCCTTTCTTTCATAGCTCTGAAACTAGTTTTATAACCTATCTCCTATCATCTTCATTATCACAATCTATAATTCCATTCCTTAGGATAAAGAATACAACTTGATTATGTATTCTAAATAAGTTCTTCCTAATGTGGCATTCCAACATGACTCATTGAAAGTTTTAATTATCAACCAGCATTTGAATTTTATTTTGTTCCAAAGTTTAGACCAACTGGAATTTGCAGAATACAATGTCATACCAGCCAATGTCAACTGGCTGGCAGATAGACACTTATTGACGCTTTTTCCCTAGGAATTCATTGACATGATAAGGTCAACATACAAGGGGCATGTTGAAAAACATTAGGGGTGATAGGTAATACAGGGATTGATTCAAAATACCCTGCAGTGATCCAGAAGTTTTGTATTAACTCATTAGACACAGATGGGACTTTAGAATATAAAAATTATTAATGACAAAAATTAAAATATATCTTAATAATGGTCATTTGAATCATAAAGATAATGGTAGGAGAACTGACTGATACAAAGTGTACTCTCAGATGTCATATTACCCTTACTCTAGAAAATTTCATTTGTAAGAATTGAAGGAAGCAAAAAAGGAACACTGAAATTTGTGACCTTTCATTACAACTGGAATAAATCAACTCTAAAATAAAAGGGCATAACACTAGCACTCTGCATTCTCCACACTGAGGAACCTCATTTATCTCGTAGAAGAGAAATGGATTCTTGGCAAACTGAGCTGGCTGACAGTGTTCTGACTTGTTTGAGCCAGCTATTTCAGGGTGATTCATTAAGATCTATTAACACAAAATTTAAGATCCCTAACTTTTCACTTTTTATTTCAGAATTAGAAATTCTGCTGCAGTGAGGTCAATTAAACCCTGTATTATTATCAAGCTAAAAGTAAAAAGATAAAGTAAAAAAGACTTTTATTTTCCTTTGCCTCAATTATGGATGATGCAGCAGACTATACTGAGTCCTAGAACTGTACTGCAATTGGAATTACTAGGTTGAGAAGTCACTGGACACAAATAGATGATAGATAGATAGATAGATAGATAGATAGATAGATAGATAGATAGATAGATAGATAGATAAAGTAATTATGGTTGACATCAATCCCAGTATTGAGTGTTCACCCCCTTCAGGAAATTTGTGCTTGTACCCCTTGAGGTGTCAGTGCTGCAAAGATAGAAAGAAGGAGACACAGTTGCTAAGAGGAATGTAAAGCATTTACCAGTGCAATGCTGGTTAGTACCTATACAACATCTATGACCAGCAAGGTCCTGGTCAATGGCAAGTTGAACAGGAGTCAGCAGTGCCCTGGATCCAGGAGGGCCACCTGTGTGCTGTGAGGCATCAGGCATCTCCAGCTGGGCAAGGGAGGGGATTGTCCTGCTCTGCTCTACACTGGGGTGGCCTCACCTCGAGTGCTGGGGGCAGTTTTGGGTGCCACAGTGTAGGAAAGATATAAAGCTATTAGAAAGTGTCCAAAGGAGGGCCATGAGGATGGTGAAGGCCCTAGAGGGGAAGCTGTATGAGGAAAGGCTGAGGTCACTTGGCCGGTTCAGCCTGGAGAAGAGGAGACTGAGGGGAGACCTCATTGCAGTTACAACTTCCTTGTGAGAGGAAGAAGAGGGGCAGACACTGATCTCTGTGGTGACAAGTGACAGGACCACATTGAACAGCCTGAAGCTGTGTCAGAGGAGGTTTAGGTTGGATATCAGGAAAAGATTCTTCACCCAGAGGGTGGTTGGGCATTGGAAGAGGCTTCCCAGGGAAGTGATCACAGCACCAAGCCTGAAAGAGTTCAAGACTTTTGGACAGTGTTCTCAGGCACATGGTATAACTCTTTGGATGTTTTGTGCAGGGCTAAAAGTTGGACTCAATGATCCTTGAGGGCCCATTCCAATTCATAATATTCTGTGATTTTGTGAACATGATGACCTGACCCTACTGACCTCACCTCATGCCAGATACAGACAGCTTGCTTTAACCAAGTGGCTCATATATCCTGACTTAGGCACCTTCTCAGACTGTTCTGAAATTACTAAATACAGCCTGAGAAAGATGATCTACAAAACCATTTTGCAATCATAACGGAGCTGCATAAAGCTAGTCAATAGGTAACACTCCACACATACTTCTGGATGCAGAAGTCGCTTCTCAGAGGGAAGAAGCCTCTATCAATCTAGAATCCCAGGTTAGGTCCATTCCTGACAGTTTGGAGGCTTAGCTGAGCAGGCTGGTATTTGTTAAAGAGTAGATGTCAGCGATGGTCTCTGACTTGATACACTAGTATATAGCTATGTGCACTTGCCCAGTAAGGGATCTGTGATGGGTTTGAAACTCACCTGGAAGGAATCCATATACATTTTAGTCTGGTTGTGTGCAAAGTTTGGCTTTCATGTGTAGCTGTCTGAGTATATGAAAAGGAATGCAAGACTTGCGGCAAGTGAGAACAGGAGAGAAAGATCACTTGACATTCAGGTTCTGAGTGTCCTCCGGTGTGGAGGGAATCAGGTTCTGGTCCTCACCAGCCTGTTTCTGATTTTCCAATCACCATGCAGTGTGAAATGCATAAACAACTCAAAGCATATGGATTTGAAAGTTGATCTCTTTCCATCAGCAGCCATTCACTCATCTCAGAGTCCAGCTTTATAAATTGCCTCCATTTGATTCCAGGAATCCCACATCTTTTTTGTACTTTGGTTAGGGTGCTATAGCAGGAAACATCCATGAAAAGGCAAACTGCTGGGGCTCTTCCCTCACCAGAAAATTGGAGGAGGAGTGACAAGGAGAAAGGCATGGGTATAAATACTAAGCAGGGAAAAAGACTGACAATAAGTTTCTCATTTCCTACCTAAACTGCAAGTTGCCTGAACTGAAAGCTGCTTGGCTGAGTAAAGGGAAACCTTTCCTCGGGTTCTGCCTTTCAGTGGAAGTGCCCACAGCTGCTACTCTCCAGAGAAGGTCCATGCTCTGTGTGCACTTCAGGAATGCCGTGAGCCTGGCTGTGAGGCCAGGCTTGTACGAAGTGCCTCTGTCACTAGCCCAAGTCATGGTGTAGCAGAGGTTAGTGCTGCTCACCTCATTCCCTAGGACCACTTCTCCTTTGTATGTGTGCCCACATATGAAATTTTTCAACTCAAATTTAAGGCATCAAACTAGAGTAAACAAGTAATAAACTGTGTACTTTGGGGATACATATCCATATATGGTGACAGTTTTTTGATGCTCACTCTTCCTAATTTGCACCACATCAGTCGTTTCTTGATCTCCAGGTATACAAAAAAAAATTAATATATACAAACGGATAAAAATTTCTCTCCTATCCTTCAGTTTCATTCTATGTAGTAGCCTAATGTTCTTCCAAGCAAAAAATAAGAAATATTTTATTGCTTTTTTCAGATTGCTGGTCATGTAATTTTTTGTAACTTGTCTGTATGGCTCCATTGGAGTGATATACATAACAAAGATGTAGTACAAATAAAAATCACTCAGTGGTTTGAATAATCCTCTCCATATTGTTTTGTATTGCGGAAAATATTTTCTTGTCTCCTGGCATCTTTTTTTTCCTAAAAATTAGTAAAGTGGAGAAACGTTGCGTTGTCATATGTCACCCTGTTTAAGAATCTCAATCACTTTCATTTAGTGAGTGACGCTGGACCTCACAAGTGACCCTAGACCATATTCTTTCTAAGTGTCACATTATTGTTATTTATTGTATCACTAGAGCCTAGATGCAGCAATTTGTAGACTATGAAAAGCAAGGTTGCTTGGCACTCCTCAAAACAAAATAATATCATATTCATAAATTAATACTCAAACACAAAAAATATATACAAGTCTCGCTGTAAAAAGAATAAATAAAGTCACTGCTTTATTTATTATTTATTTTTCTCATTTTTTTTTCTGTCTTGACAGAGTTTTCTTAGCACACATATAAATACAGATCTAATTAAAGTTGTTGATGACTTAAAACACAAGACAGAAAAAAATAAAGACATTGTGAGGGAGACATCTATAAGCTGACTTGAGGAAACTGGACAATTGGTTTTGGGAATAGTATATAAAAGTAAAAGGAAAGATATCTGGAAATAGAAGGTGAAAATACTTACAGGATTATATAGCAATATTCTTGCAAGAGATAAAAAAGGAAAATATTTTATTCCTAAGTATATTTATATATCTATATGAACTTCAAATAAAGAACAAAATACCGTGCCTATGTTTTCATCCATTTCAAATTGGTGAAGGATTTTAGAACAATAAAAGAAATATATTCCTCAAAGTTAGGAAGAAGAAATATAACAACAACTCATACAGATTAAGGAGATGCCTATAGCAGTGAAAAAGGAAAAAGCTTTCATAGAGAAAACATTTCCAGTCTCCAAGATGCAAAAAATGCAAAAATCATTTTATAAAAAGAAGTATTTATGATTGTGTGTCTATATTCAAAATCTTGAGGTATTAACAAAATAATCTCATCACCTCATTATTAATTTTCTACCAATTTTACTAATTTGTAAATTAGTTCTAGAGCTCTTTTCTTAAAAATTATATAATAGGCAATTGTGTGGAGTAATTGTCTATACACAGCTGAAGTCGACTTTATTATCAATCAATATCACATTTGAGCCATAAATATTTGTACAATGTCACAGTACCAATTAGCATTATGTAACACTAAAGAGATGAGGGCCACTAAACAGTTTTGAGATTTCACAGCACAGATTTTTGGCCCCTTGGAGCTGTTTGAAACTATTTTCTCCTCGTGATCCATCCATGAATAACAAAGAAATAAGTTTGATATCTGCACTTGAATTCATCCCATTCACCAGTCTTGCTTTAAAATCAGTGGAGAAAACTAGAAACTTTTGAACCATTGTACAACTCATTTTAAAGTGAGCATATAAAATAGGTCAGAAGTATTGTACCTTAAAAGGTCTTATTTCTATTTCTTGATTAGAAAAGGAGCCTACAGAGGCTACAACACATATAGATGTCTCCACTGTAGATTTCTAACATTAAATGAGGTTAATTCCATTAATACATTTTAAATCTTTACTTTTCTGTATAAAATCCTGGTTACATGTGTCCAGAAGTAAAGGTAATGCACCAGTGCTCACTCTGCTTGTTTCATCAAATCTCTCAAGATTCTGCCAGAGCAGCACAACACTTTCAAATATATGTACACTGAATTATCTTCGACATTTTGTGTCTCAGTCAAAACACTATGGTCTTCAAGGTAATATTTTCTGAAGGTAATTAATTATTCACATCCTCAGACAATGTTATGATAAGAAAGAACAATTTATGTCACATAACTTCAGACATCTAAAAGTTACAGACATAAGACTAAGCCAGTCACCCTAAGCTCCCTTGATAGTAACTAGAAAGAAATTGGCACCTCCAAAGAGCAATCTATCTGACCTATCCTAGATACCAATCTTAGGATGAGAAGAATCATTCCCTTGAGGTATCCATTTCTCTTCATTGACTATAAAGAAAGGATAGGGCAGGTTAGAGAGATTTATTTTTTTTTCTTTTAAAAATGCCAAAAGTAGGGCAGATAAATCTTACACTAGGAGGAAAAGAGTTAGGCTACTTTGTACAGAAAGCCTGTAAGAATAGATGAGCCAAGGGGCCAAATTAAGCTGTGTTGAAAAGAGAACAACAGCACAGAATTTGGTGGATTTTTTAACATGTACTAGGCTCAATATATATTCAGTATAATTGGCCACTCAAGAAAAGTCAGGAAAACTGTAAACACAAAGGACTTTCTGACTGAATACAGAAATGAAGTATCTGTTCCAACGCAGCCACATATTTCATAGTTAATGCTAAGAATATTTATAGGAGTTCAGACTTAAAAAAAAACTTGATAGGCTAAGTTCACACACACTTTTAGAGTACCAAATTAACCCTTTTGATATTGGTGTCATACCTACAGAAAAGATTAAGGTCAACACTCTCCTTCTGCCTAAGAGACTGTCAATAGACTCCCAAGCTTGAAGCCAAATGCAGAACTTGATCTACAGTGAGTGCATGTTTGGAAGCCAGGGCTGGGTGGACAGAAATGGTAGGTTTGGAAGAAACTGACTGGAATATAAGAGGAATAACACCTTCTTGCCCAATTAATGTACAAGAACCATCCTGCATCAATGAAATAAATATTTAAAACTTGTAATTGAAATTGTTCAAAAACAAAGAAATATCTTTTAAAATAGGGAAATTTTTTTTGTTCCGTCCTGAATTTCCATAGTTCTAACTTGCTAAATTTGGCATGAAGTGGTTGGGTTATTTTGGCAATACTAGCTTAAAGTATAAATATCACACCTTCATAAAAAGTGCAATGAAATAAAAGCATTCTTAAACTTTTTTTACCATAATAGCAAAAACAAACTTTCATAAGGGGATACTTAAATCTATAATAAATAATAATGTACAGAGAGAAAAAAAAAAAAAAAGGAAGATTCTGCACATTCTTCAGATAAATATTGCATGAGGTCAGGTTGAACAGGGCTCTGATCAACCTGATCTATTTGAAGATGTCCAGGCTCATTGCAGGGGGGTTGGACTAAGTGGCTTTTAAAGGTCCCTTTCAGCCCAAACTGTTCTATGATTCTATGATTCTATAAGTTAACATTTTCATGTGCATGATTTCCTGTAGAGCAAACATACAGAATAGCTGTCCTGAAGCCAGTAGCAACATTACAAAAAATTGCTTAATGTCAGGCTTTCAAATGGTTCTGGGTGTACTGGGACTCTGGTTTTTACACAGGTTATTGCACTACAGGTATCCTTGTCCCTCACTCATTCTGGCCATTACACCAGCTTAGTTGTACAACACATATATCTGGTGTTTTACTGAAAAGATTTGCTGGGTCAGGTGTGGGGCACAGGCAGGAAAAAAAGGGACACATGCATTAGTGAGCACTAGGGAGAGGGAGAGCATTAGGGTAATGCCAAAGATGTTTGATGTGCGAAGTCACATCAATTGAAGTACAAGAGTAGTATCATGAATACCTTGACATGTCTAAAACTTCAATATAATTTCATTTTAAAATACATTTGACTACATTTAGAACAATTATATAAATGCAGTATCAACAACCTACATTGAAAAAAATATAGGTTTTTTTTTTATTTTATAAACATGTTTCTCTGAAGGAAACTTAATACTCTTAAGAATTTATCAGAAACATCACAGAATCATCTTTTTTTTAAACTATATTAGAGAGAAAAAACATCTACAAAATTGCCCCCTCAGAAAAGATATCTAAGATTTTTTTTTCAGCTCTGCTGAACCCAGCTATAACCCTGCAAAAGGCTACCCATAGTATATGGCCTGATGCACTGACAAAGGACAGAAGTAAAAGACTTATCAAGACCTTGAACACAAAGACTAAAGGAAATACAACATTATACTACACTTCTGTGTTTGGGAGCACCCCAGAGACACAGGAACTGCATACAATATGAAAAAGATGATGCAAGACTCTATTTTGTTCCTCTTGAGTTTATCAAAAGTTATATCAATGCTAACTAAATGAGACTAGGAGTAAAGTTTTCCATAGTGATAATCTTATTTCATAATGGTTCGTTTTTAAGTGTCCACAGGGGACACAAGAAGGAGAACACCAGGTCAGAAAAGCCACAAGGCAAATACATTATAGTCATTTTAATGGTGTAGTAAAGAAGACAGAGCTATGATCCAAAAGGTAGGAACTGAGAACAGAATTCTCCCAGTCCAGACTGGCTCAGGAGCTGAACAGAGCAAGATGGGGAAACATAAAGGGAAATAAGGATAAAGGGCATATTTGGGAACATATCAACAGTAGATAACTTAGAATTTGACTTTCAACATAGAGCAGATAGAGGCAAGTCCCATCAGGAATATTTACCTAAAACCTGCATGTGCATATAAAATGTGCTTTTTTTTCTTACACGAGACTTAATAAAATATTTCAGCAACAACACAGTTCCATTTCACAGATATCGTGGGTTTTGTGAATATTTCTTTTACTTTTTACCTGCACATTGTATTCAACAGAATGGTCCATGGTCTTTCATAGTGGATAAGCACACAAATGTCATAGACTATGGCTCCACACCTGGCTGAACTGTCCAGCAGAAATGCAGCTGGACTGTAGAAACCAATTCTGTTAAATTCAGCAGGTGTCTCCCAAAGTATCTGGGAACTAACTACTAATTTATAACTGAAACTAACTACTTACAGTTGCTTTAATTACAACCTTCCTGTACACCACCGAATCCAATAGGCCTCACAAACAACTTCCTATAACATAGAAAACTTAATGATAAAATGAAATCAGTGTTCTGGATTAATGCCTTCCAAAGCCACAGGCTATTAGGTAGGTGACCAGAACAATTTTCAGACATGTTCGCTAATCATCAAAAGGTCCTTAGTACCTAAGAAATTACCTCAAGCATGATTTATTAATGCTTATCATTAACTTAGTGCTACTGCATTCAGTTTTTGGACAGAAAGTTGCTGCCAATCAGCCTTAAAATAAGCTCAAAAATCTTCCTACTTGTATTAATATCAGTTAAACTGCTTATGATATTTGATGGCAAATTTTGACAGTGAAATTAGAAAAACACTGGATGATGATACACTAGTAAGTATAAAACACAATTATAATAACAGCATTTGTTACCATAAATGTTAGGGTATACTATCAAACACAAAAATTCAGGGCAAGAGCTTAAGAAGGAAAGATTTAAAACATATCCTTTTCTTAAGTAATGCACTTTCTTAAATGTAATACATGTTTCTTATGATCACTGTAGAGGAAGTTATACTCTGAAAGAATTTGAATACATAAGGGCTGATGGTTAAAGTCTTGCTGACACTGGACAAAATCTGAACATGAGGATCGGGTGGAAAAAGAATAAGGAGAATAGTATTGCGTATGAAGGTTAGAGCAGAAAATTGGGGGCAATTAGTCTGGAACACTGCAGAGAGGCCATTGTTCCTGGCTAGGACATTTGCTGAGACTGCAAATCATATATTTATTTATTTCTGCTGAACTAGCCTTCTATGTAATAAAGTGCTGCAAGGGCACAGACCAAGAACAGTAACATAATTCATATGAAATTAAGTCACAGCAACCAGCTTATAGATAAATGGATAAAGAGCTACATATTTTTCTGGCATAAATTGGGTGTAACGTCATTGCAGTCAATGGAATTGTATCATTTTACATCAGGAGATAATTTGTTTTACAACACAAGCAATAATTTTGGCAGTTATATCCCATTTTCAGTAATACCAAAGATACAGAAAAATCCCATTTTCAGCTTCTTGTTGATCCACTTAATTGTTCTGTCTAATGGCTAGATGGGTCCTCCAAGAATTAAAAAACAAATCCATTTCCCTTCTGGTGATATCTGAAGACAAAGGTATGGAATTAAATTCTGACACTTTTTACACCGGAAGTTTCACTGAGCTCAACAGCACCATTTTATGATGTACAAATTTGGTACATTGTTTCCTATAGTTCTTTTTTATTTAAATGTCTGAATATTTGAGTAGCAGTAAATAGAATATCTGCATAAATATAGATTCTGTGACACCTTCAGTGCTGACGTTTCCTCTATATGTAGCTCAATCACTAAAGAAATGAGCTGGGATAATTTGTCTAGATTGAACATTTAAACAGTTTTTTTCTTTAATGAAATTCCCATTAAATTTTTTTTTTTTTTTTAGGCATTTAGAAATTATTTTGAAACTTACAGCGGCAATAATTCTTTATTTCACAAATTCCAGAATTTCGAAAATTAATCTAAATACTTGGCTCTGCAGAGGCATTGCAATCCTTTCTTGCTCATATTTTGCTAGGTATTTGTTTCATTCTTGTTATCATTTTTTGTTGTTGTTCATCCTGGTATTTCTCAAGTGATGAAAGAAACTAAACCTCTGAGAAGACAGATGGATCTAAGAAGCCTTAGATAAGCCTCACTTTTATTCTGAAATATTTCCATATTTTAATTCATGTTTCTGGCATCTCATGGAATCCAATAGGAAAATAGAAATGCCTTTTAGTGAAAGAGAAAGCTTTGTCCCAGAAGGTATTAGTCATTTCCTAACTGTTGCTACATATTTCTTCATGATCTTTTAACAAGCTACATGGACTTCTGAGGGTCTCTTATATTTTTTATATTTCTTCTTTAGTCTGCTTAAACAGAGATAGAACAGGGAGAAAAAATAGGTTTTTAGTGCTGCTTATATCACAGAGAGCTACTTACAGTTGTGACAAGCACCTTTTCATCTTTTTAGAAAAAAGGGTCTGTCCATACCCTGATATGTTACATTAACAGGACAACAGCTTACACTGGAGATTTGTGGAATCTGGAAACTTTAAGAAAAAATGCAGCCTGCAGTGCTGAAGATTCACGACAAATTTAGACTCTACGCTAGAGATCTGCTCTAAACATATTTTGGTGTGGGAAGTGCTGTGACTGTGTTGTTGTCATATTGGATACATCTGCAAAAGGACTTGCAAACCAAGCACTGACATTGTGGCTTTACTATGTTACTCAGAAACCTGTTGCTGGACTGCCACCTATATCTATAGGCCACCTTTATTCCCTGTCCAACAATCTCCATAATAGAAGTTCTGATCCTACTGTACTGCTTTGTGCTTATACCCCGGTAAGGCTGTTAAATGTCTGGTCTCATCGGGGACTTCCAGTGTGGCCAACTCTCTTATGTGTTTGAACAGCATCACACAAAACACTTTTATCCAGTAGCTTAGTAGTCTCCTAGGACAGAGACTCTGAGAACTGAATCCTCACCTCTGACCTTGGCATCCTTTGAGATGAATACCCTATTACTATATTGAGAGTGGCTGGGACTTTTCTGTAGACTTTCTTATTGTTCAGTTTTTATTTGTCAGGTTTTGCGTAGCAGTGTGTAAAAGTGGTGTCTCAGGCTCTTATATAAAAGAATTCTTGTGTCAGAGAAATAAGTATGTCTTCTTGAGTAAGGATTTAATGCCTTTCTCTACTCTCAGCATTTTCAAAGAGCTTTACTATTTCAAGTGACTCTCTGACTGGCTTGCAAGTTTCTGGGACACCTCCCTTTACCAATGCATTGAAAAAAGGAGAAAATACAGTTTGTCTGCAGAGCTCTCAGAAATTAGGTATTGCAGTACAAAAATTCTTCTCTGGATCCTTATCAATCTCCCCAATGACCTGAAAAAGAACAAAATTGTACTGCATTTATATCCAGCACAACATCTGAGTTTCTACACATTACTATAATGTAATTATAGTTAGGCACATAGAGATGCAGATTCAAGGTATTCATTTTTGATGGCCTTACATCCACATGGAGAGGCAGGTGAAATGTCATAGCTCTGCAGAATATGTTTCCTCTTTATCAGTGACCAATGCACAGTATTTGTAAATACTAAAGCATTTTATTTCAAATCCTTCTCAAGTTAATAATGGCTTTCAGAGTATTAGATTAAATTCACCCTCTTGAAATGTGATAAAACCAGTGGAGTTTCACCAGCTATGTACATGATTTGTTAGCAACAACAACTTTTATCTGCATTTCATTCATATCAAAGGATCCAATCTCCTTTATAAGCAAAGGGATGTATTCAAATACCAATGAAATGCAATCACCACAGGTGATATGCAGCAGA
Organism: Promerops cafer; assembly: GCA_013398275.1. NCBI lineage: Eukaryota > Metazoa > Chordata > Aves > Passeriformes > Nectariniidae > Promerops > Promerops cafer. Next base: position 741,550 of record VZSE01002642.1, on the reverse strand, counting down.
TTTCCTCTTTTTTTTTTTTTTTTTTTTTTTTTTTTTTTTTTAATTTAAATTTACATAACGGTTTAGCACCAGTAGTGGAAAAGAATCTCAGAGATGAGATAAACTGTCTGCACTGATTTTTTTTTTTAATTGCCCTGAACACAGCAAAACATATTGTGAAATTTCATGGTCAACTACAGTCACAGTTTTAGAAAAGAGGAAGGCTAAATTAGGCCCTTAACACAGAAACAAAGCTTTGAGAAAAGTTACTTACTAAACCACTGATCACTAGCCATCTCAGCTAGGTTGAGAGCTGCTTGATGAGCAATTTATTTGGGTAGGGATAGGTGACAGTTACTAGCAGAGGAATGTCTGAGAGAAGAAAAGGTGTTCACACAATGAAAGGACTTAAGATGTCAATAAAGTACGTGTTTATGTCAGTGGCATTAAGCAGTTACCTGTGATTCACGGGTTTAAAAGCAAAAGTAATTTAGTTTGCTAATTACAATAACAGCTGCAAAACTGAAGAATTCTGCTACAATTTATGAGGCACAAAGTGTGGAGACAAAACACTAGAACATTTAAAATCTGAGTTTCCTACTAAAATAGCATCTGAGTCCATCAGAGTCCCACTGAAAGAACTTTAAAAGTGTTCTCAGTCTTTCCTGCTCAACCCCTGTCTTGCATTATAGCTTCCCATGCTGCTAGTCCTTCAGCTGATTCTTTTAGCACAGTGGATGGGTGTTTGGTATGTGAGAGGCCTTGACTGGATATTGTCCAAGGAAAGCTTGTTTCAGTGAAATAGCAAGTCCTTTCACAGGAAGACCAGTGCACAAACCACAGATGACTCAAATAATTCACCAGAGTTGTGAGTTCAAATCCCTCTTTTCTGCACATGGCATAACTACGAGAAAGTGGGCTGTGACCTGTGTGACACTTCCAGGGGGTCCATATCCAGATCTGTTTTGTTCTACACATCTAAATTTTCCTTCTATTTTCTGAAATTCATTGTTACTCTTCCATTTCCTCTACAGATGTGAAACTCTTTTCAATCAGAACTTATTATACATAGTATAGACAAGTAGATAAACAGATAACTCAGTGGTGGAAAATATACATCTGGTCCCACGCCTACAAATACACCAGGGGTGATCTGCACACAATTTATGTTTAACAGGACTTTGAAAAATTACCCATATCTTATGGCAGCAAGAGGGTAAGATTTCTTCCTGAGTTAAATATAACAGGGTCATTACTCTGGTTTTTGAGGCACATCCAGATAGAAATACCTACAAAAGTTACCCTCTGCGTAAGGATGCAACAGTAAAATACACAGTGAAGGAACTTGAAGACACTTTTACATAATGCTGATCTGAGTTGATGTAATGGGATTACAAACTATATTAAAAGGAAGGGAAATGAAAGCCATGGCATGATATCCATCAAAGCAGTGTAGCAGAGTATATAAACTGCCCTTTGATAACTATCAAGCATTGGATGTCACTGAACAGCACTGTCAGTAAACACAATAAAATCCTGTACTGGTCATCTACTGTCATATGTGGGGCAGCCTCATGCTAAGTGGTTCTATGCACGCTGTGCTGTCCTTGGGAGAATGCAATTACCCCTCTGGAGACTCCTAATTTCCTTTATGAAAAAGATTTCCAGGGGATAATATGTTTGAATTCATTCCTACAACTGTCTCAAAACACCTTGGAGTTCACCTTCTACAGAGTAAGTGAAAGGAAAGAGGTAACTTGTAGATGCTCCCTCTGGGCAAGAGCACCTGGAAACAAGTTTTCACTTGATATGTCACCTGTTTTCTATCTGTTGCCTCAGCACATTTTTCTTGACAGCAATTAGCTCTTGTGCCTCAAGACTGAAGAGTGTAAACAAATCCACAATAGGAAACAGTCCTTCTCCTTTCACTTTGCATCCTCATTGGTCAAAGTGTGTAGGAAGGGCCACTCTGTTCAGCTTCCTTTTCTGTCCTCTGTCTGAAAATTTTTGCCCACTTGCCAGCATATTTACATGAATAAAATCTACATTAAATATGCAATGGTTAGTGGAGATGTACTGGAGAACTTGCCACTAAATAATGTCATTTAGCTAATTAAGTTAGAACGGTAATAAAGCTAATGATAGAAACAATAGTTTTGGCAACGAGCACCAAGTTTTGTGAAGAAGAATGTGATTGCTGCTTGGATCCTATTCACCTTTAAAACTGCCATTTTGATGTTCATAAAGTAAGCACTGCTTTGTGGAAAAAGGGTCCTTTCAGAGATGCATGGATCAGTAATGACTACAGAATCAGGATAAAACAGGCTGTTTAAGATTCTGGGTGTGTGTCATGCCAAACTTCATTCTCCAGAGGGCTCAGAAGCTCACAGCCAGCATCTTCTGGAAATGTGTCACCTTCGGTCGCTATTGATCAGTAGCTACCTACTGTTGTGCTGGAGATTCAGCTTACCAGCAACAAAGTACTGCAAGCACCAAGGGTGCTGCACAACAGTGCACAGAGCTTTTTGACGAATAAAGTAAAGAAAGAGGATCTTTGAATGAGGTCAGAAATTACTCAGTGATAACATGTTTTCATGTTATCTGTGAAAGCATCACCACAGCTCAGTTGACAGAGGTGAGAGACTACTCCAAAACACTGAGAAACAATCACACAGGCTATCTTGTTTTTTAGTACTGAAGAAAAGAGCTTTGTTCTCTTGGGTTTTTTTTGTCTTCATTTTTATCCAGCTGAATTTGCACTGCTTTACTTCAGTTTTATGTAGCAATACTTTGTGAAAAGTGATTTATTTTTAAAAATAGTTTCTAAAGATGATTCTTCTAAACTACAAAAACCCCAGAAGTTTATAATAATTTCAATTAAAAAATAAAAATTGTCTGAGATAAATACACATGCGAAAAAGAAGTGAAGTTATGATAAATGGGATGCACACAAGTCACCAAAGTACACACAGGCACATCAATTCAGTTTACAGTCCAGTCAACCTACGGACTTTCTGCCTCACTTCCTTCCTGGAAACCCATGGGCTCTTAGGATTTTGCATTATGTTCCCCCTTGAAATCAAGGTCCAAAACTCTGCTACAAGAAACTATTATTTTTTGTTGCACTCATTAGAGGGAAAAATTTGTGCTGGTTGCACCTACCTATTCTCTGCAGCCCCTGAAATCATGGCATAGGTCTGTTCAGCCCCCCAGCAGGCAGCAGAAAAGTCCTTCTGAGCTTATTGTGCTCAAGTGGAAGAAATGCTTCATGCTTTGAGTAATCATCTATTTCCTTGAAAAATCCTTTACAAGCCTACACATCTCCACCCAAACAGTGGCAAAGAGGGGAACATGGAAGAGAAGAAAAAATGAAGTCAGGAGGGAAGACAGCTTTACTAGATAAACACAATAAGATGATGCAATAGATATTTTGTCTCAAGCCATTTGTGTACATTTTAGAAGGATGCATCACCGGGAACTGAGTCTCTTTTGTCTAAGTTTCTGCAGTTATTTCCCATGTGGTTTCCACCAACATTTACAAAAAAATCCACATTCAATTTGGAATAATAGCACAGTCATTATAGTCATTATAACCATTACTGGTTATACTTAACTTTGGGAGGGGCAAAGTTACTGAAAGGTAGTATTTTTCTTTCCTATATCAGCCTCATTTTTGTGATTGACAACTGACTGACTGATATCCTTTTTAGTTTTATGAGTGTATTTGCCCTTTTATTCACACTTCTAACTTTCCAAAGGCAGTTAGGAATGGTTGGATAACATTTACATCAACATCAGGCTATTAGTGTGTAATTAATAATGTTGTTTGCACCAGAGAACATGCAACTGTGGGAAAACGGGATGGGGGCTAAAGAAAATCTAAGGCCCAATCTTAAACATATGTTGTATACTTACTATAATGGAGGAAAGAAACACCAAGTTATTTACAAAACCTGGAAAAGGTCTGCAGCCTGCTGTTACAGGAGGCAATGTTCAGCAGGGTTAATAAAAAGATGTGCCCTTCAGACTGCTCTCAGTTTGTCCTATCATGTCTTTTTCCATCTTCTGCCTTATAACATTTTCTATGCCTTGTAAACTGATAGGAATTCATTCCTCAATGGCCATACACAGAGGTTAATAAGCTCCCAGCAGCAGCTGACTTGGCACTAGAGGAGAAATACTCTACTCTACATCCAGTTCAGAAATGTTACCTTCATATCCCCTTCCCTGTTTTGGGAAACTGTAAGTCTTTTTCCACTTCAGTTCTTCTGGATATAGACTGGCAGTGTGGTAAGTCTTCCCTCCTGTCCTGTGTCCGAGAGGCTGTTCACGGTGAAAATTGCAAGTCAGTGTGATGTGACACTGAGTCAGCCAGAGACAGGAGGTAGGTGTGCCAGCATTGTTCCTTACGTCAAACCACAAAGCAGGACTTTTAGTGTTAAAAATCATAATTCATTAGGTCACAGGGTAGGACAAGGTAACCATTACAATAGAGGAAAGGAAAATTTCTTGGGAACAAAGCTTAAACTGTTTGAAAACAAATCTCTCCCCTATCCACTGTGCCCGTCCTTCCTTCTGACCTTGTTCTCCATCCTGCAGTTTTCACAGTGGATTGCAGCAGACTCCCTCTGACTGTCTCTGAAAGTTTCCTTTCCGTCACCTCTGTGTCTGTGCTCTCTGCCTTCTCACCAGTTTGCACACCAGCTGCAGCCTCCCTGCCTGCTCCACCCTGCACTTGCCAAAGGTTGCCCAGCAAAGCCTCTAAACTCACTCTCAGAGATAACACCATCTCTGTCTCCCTTCAGAGGGTGCAAAATCCAGGACAAAACAAAGCAGCAGCTTTTGACCTTGCTGTCCAGCACAGCCTTTCAGAAAAACACACTGCTCATGGAAACTGTGAACAAACAAGTAACTCAGGCTGTTTAGCATGTCACTGTGACATGGTGGTGAGTGGTAGGAAAGGCTAAAAGAATTTAAGGGATTATTGGGGGACAAGCAACTAATCCTATGTGTATTTCTCTCCCATTTCTTACATCGTAAAATGTCATTCACTTGAGCAGCCATGAAGCAGAGGACTTGCTTGTTTAAGAAGAACAGATCAGTAAGGTACTGAGGATTTCTATTCCTCAGAAGGATTCCTTCTAAGGTGATAAAAGATCATAGTTATCTATACTGGCACAAACAGCAAGGTGTCTCTGCCTTGTAATATTAGAGCCGAAATATGACACTTTCTGTGCCTTAAATTCATTTTTTTTTTTTTTATCCTTGGAAGACACATACAAATTCCACTATAAAATAAATGGAGTTTTGCACCAAGTGTTGAGAATGCTAGAGGTTAAAAATATTCTCTACCTCCTGCCTCATCTATGCCCTGCCATCTCTATATATTGTCATACATATGCAAGTTTATGCTGTAAAATGTTCATAGCAAGAGTTTGCTATAAAAAATGCTATGCATTATACCTGATAAAATGCTAAAATAAAATGGAATTAAAAAAGCTGTGAAATACACCTTGGACACCATGTGATGCTGCACTAGGAAATGTACCTCACAGGAAACTTCGAAGCCTGTAACCTAAAGCATAGCACCAATCAATCCATGAGAAAAGCTAATATGCATGATGCCTGGGATTCGTGTACTCAGTGAGCACATTCACATGATAAGGCTTTTTATCATTTGACTGTGCTGTACCAGAAGGGAAAGTATAAAAAGTACACAGTCACCAATTTGGAATGAGGTCTGTAGCAGTCTGCTGCAAAGGAAGCCAACCATAAATGGGGAAAAAGGAGATGTCTAGATAGACAAGCCTTTCGAGAAAAAAAAACAAAAAAAAAAAACAAAAACAAAACACCTGGAAAAAGGCAGACAATTGATATAGATTTATTTTTTTCCTACAGTTTTTTCAACTATAATCCTTAAAAGATTTTGATACAGTAATTAATGTAAAAGTTGAAAAGTCCTCAGTTTATATCTTTTTTATTTTCCTGCTCCTTGCAACTAAATTCAATAATACGAGCAATGTTGATGGATTTTTTCCACCTTTTCCAATCTTCCAGTTCCTCAGTTTCTTAAAATTCTGAAGTCATGAAAGCACTAAAAGAAATATTAAATCCTGAATTTTTTCTAGTCAGCCACTCTTCCAACATTCATTTTTTAAGGTAAAGTATTTCTTCTTTCACCATTCTGAAGCTTTCATAGGCCCAAAGTTGCAAATATAAAAATAAATCCTAACAGAACTATCACTCAGTGCATTGAACCAAATGGCACAAATAGGGTAGGAGTAGAAAGGACAAGTAAGGAAAAGCTAAAAAAAATCCCCCAAAAACCCACCTATTTCCAAATTAGTAACTTCTAAAAATGCATGTATACATGCATTTCTTGCTTGTGTCTTTTCTTCTAGTTTGATCTTTTCAGTGCTGAAAAAAATACAATTTACCATTTATTTGTGTTTTTGGCTTTGTGCAAATGTTTCTCAGCTTTTCAATAAATTCAACTCAAAACATGTAAATATCTGTGACAAAGACCATCCCCCTGGAGTGGTACAGGATGCATTGCTAAGCAACATTAGTTTTAGTTTGCTTTGTTTTTTTCCTTTTGTTCTCTCTTGGAGTTCCTGTAGTCACTTGCTGTCTTACCGTGCGAATGCAGAGGGAAGTTCCACCAGGGCCCCTCTCTGCAAATAATATGCTGTGTAAAGAACTCAGATTTCAGCGAGCCCATACACAAGATCATGACATTTCTTAACTGACTTTGAATCTGATGTTCAGAAACAGAATCCCACTAGCATATGGGCATATAAACCTGGGGTATTTCCACTCTAGATTTCCATTACTCCCTGAGTGGATGAGTCTGCTGAAGGTTCAACTTCAGAGCAGAAAAGTAACTTTTCCACTTTTTTTCACTTCTTCTTCACTTTGTGTTTTAATTTGTAAAAGAAATCTGAGTATACAGACTACATGGGAATCACAGAGCACTCCAGCAAGGTCCTCAACTAGGAGACCAACAGTGAGGGCTTGAAGATATGCTAGAGTCTGCTGCTGCCTTTGACCTACTGTTGAGACAGGCTCAGCTTGTCTGAGCCTCACATAACTAAGAATATGCAGAAAAGAACACAAAAGAGAGCTCCTTGTATTGATGGAAATCAAACATAATCCTGAAAGTTTAAATGTGAATCTCCATACGTAAAATGTTTTTAAAATTATTAATGGACATATATGCTCTAAAATTGGCAATGTGAAGAGCAGGAATGCAAGCACTCTCATGTTCATAGATATAGATCTGTGTTTGTGCAAAGTCTTCCCAACAGAGCATACTTTGCCAAAAGCTAAAAACACAATATCAAACTTGGACCTTTTCCTTAGAGACAAAAAAAACCATAAAGTTTCAATTGTTTTTTTTCTTTTTTAATCAGGTACAAGCTGCTTCTAAAGCTGTCATTTGAGAATATGAAGCTTTTCATGCCCTCAAATGGTGTCTTCCTGCTTCCCTCTTATTGAGGCCTGCATTTCTGTTAATGCTGATGTTAGGGCTGACATGGCAGTGGTTTCAAATGGGTTTGCAGCTGACCAGCAGTAGCCAGAAATGGTAAGTTTCCAGACGTTTATGACAAAATTCATCTCTACAGACAGGGAAATCTTATATTGGTATGAGGCTGACAGCTCCAAGGCAACCTTGACATAAATTTTCAGCAAACATATTCCTGCCATTGCAAGCTGTGCTATCCTATCAATTCAGTGTGATTATCTAGTCCAATGCCGGGAATCCACATTTAATAGATGGTTCCAGCAGCAATCCTCTGACACCATCAGCTAAAGCTTGTTCTCACTATCTTCTTTACCCTCATCTATATTGCTGTCTATAAGAGAGCTTCCCAGTTCCATGAATTGGTATGTAAGGGCAGGTATTTGCTTCATAAACTCCTGCTATTTCTCAGCTTCTTGTCAGTGCAGTGGAGGATTTTCAATATGGCATGTAATTAACTATTACTGAGAAAGTAAAAACTAAGCGTAGCAGGTAAAAATGTGATTTGTCAGGGTTGTTCCTTCCTACAGTTTTTAAAATTGCACCGTGTCTCTCCCAAAAATGAATTCATGAATGAATATAGTATTTTTACCAGTGAACTATACTTGTGGAAATGGAAATTCCTGGCTTCCCTCCAGAAAAATAAACACTCTATGAACAGAAACAACACCTCAACATTTCATATAATAGGGCAGTAGTGCAGATGATTACAGGATACTTAGCATGCTGATAGTTCATGGACATCCCTACCCACTTTAACACAAATACTCATTTTTAATGAGCTGACAGAACTAATTTTGTGCAAAAGTTGCATTTTGGAAAGTAGTAACAGCAAGAATTTCACTTTGAGATTTCACACTTGGAGCAATTGTATTTGTGTGATCTATTCCACTGAGCACAGAATCCATTTTTTCAAGCACTGAAGATATTTGATGGGGACAGCTTGAGACAATCTGGCAGTGCCTTTAATGCTGAGCTGTATCACCCCCAAAGGGCAAGAGAGGTTCAAGGCATTAGGCCACTGACAACTTGACAACTGTGCAACTTCACTGTGATACTATCAAATAACAGCACGTATAAAATGTAAATATTGCCATCAACCCAGCAATTAAGTGCAAAAGTATCATTGTATAACCACTAATCAAAAGTCCTAGTTTAATTTTAAGAAACTTACACAGATGCTGCTTTCTTTCTCCTTTTGTTTTCTAATTCATATCCTTTTTCTTGGTATTACCTTTGTTTCTTGCTTCAGTCTTGGCCTTTGTAACTACAGCCCTTTCTTGTCAGAATACTCCCACATTTTTGCTACCTAGTACTTCTTAAATGTGTGTAATTTCTACAGCTAAATTGCATAAAGCATTCCTTTGCTACCAAAAAAATAAGGAATATCTACTGCAAGAAATCACATTTTTTCCATTTGATGCTCCTATGGACTGCTTCCATTTCCCCAGCTATCTCGAGATAGGAAGCCCAGCTGTTTGCTTTTTTCACTTCTTTCATTAGAGTTCACACTTTACCTCCAGATACCCTGCTAGAGCAACTGTCTTCCTACACCAAAGCCCTCTGGAGATGTATAAACATTAGTGAGCATGTTAGAAGTACTAATGTGCAGAAACTTACCCTCTGCTGCATATGTGGCCTCTCGAGCTCTGTGCAGGAGTGTTCTTCTGTCTGAAAATAAAAAAGAGTGGTTGAAATAAGAAGGGTTCTGTGCAAGTGCAGCAACACATTTTTTTTCCTCCTTATAAATGCATTTACCAAGCAAGCACCCAAATCCACTGGAGTTGTACTTGATGAGGCACCTATCCCTGCAAGGTTGTGGTCTCTGTCTCCTCAGAAAGAACATGGTGTGCACTTCCTCCATCCCCTCTACCTTCATCTGTCATCAGCTCTGTGGTCTCTTCCTTACCTGAGAAAGCAAGGTCTTTTTATTACATGGATACAAGTATTACATGGATACTGTAATAAAAGTACAGGTTTGAAACAGTATTTTTAATTATTTTACTAATACTACTGTCACTTGATCACAATGAAATTATGGTCCTATTGTCTTTTTCACAAAACTTTGAGAGAGTCACTAGAGTAGGAAAAGCATCGTCTGACAGGTATCTTCTTTCCTTTAGAGAATATAAATATTTGCAACTTTCCTTGTCAGACAAAAATGCACTGGATGCAGTAGCATTTTTCATTTACTCGGTCACCATTGTAATACTAACAGTACTCCCATAATATGCACCCAAATGAATATAAGCTTATTGTTGGATGTAAGTGATGTCGACCTTCAAAATGGAATGGTTACTCCAAAAATAACAGCATTATGAAAGGAAAATTGCCTTTTTAGCCAGTATTATCCTATCAAAGATTTAATCTAAGTAGTTAACGTGACAGCTTTAAGAAAACTTTGTTGCAATTAATTCATGTAGTGTCTTGCTTGATTTTATTTCATACTACAATTTTAATTCATTTAATTAATTTAATTATCCTCATTAAGAAATGATATGTTTTTAAATGCAGCTCATTTGTAAAACAGATATTGATTTACATCTTAACACACCTCCTGCATTCAAGTTCTATACAAATTGCACTCTTGCCTGACCCATGACTGAAATTAGACACAGTCTTAGATATTTAAATTCTTGCAACATAATATGAAACTCTGACAAACAGAAGTGAGATAGATCCTTCTTTGGCAAAGCAGGGATAGCAGAGATCTGCAGAATGTGAAGATGTTTAGGATCTAGACAGAAGAAAACCTACAACTTCAGTTAAGAAACAATAACAATTTTCCAAGCACACAGTTATTTATACATAGGTAATTTATCTGGTTGGTTAATCTTGGTTTGTGGCTTGCTTGTTTTTAATAAAAAAAGGTCTGATAAATATTTTGACCTATAAAATGGCAGAAATCATTATTAAAAAAGAAAAGGGGGAGAGACCTGTATAACTCATCACCTTTTAGTGAAATGGGTTTTTGTTAATTGTTGCCTCTCACCACATCTAAGGTGGGAGATCGAAAGCTAGTAATGTCAAGTTGTGAATATAAGATGACATTCACAACGTGCCTCTCTTTTACATCCTTTTGCAGATATTGTTTCCTACCATAGGGTCCAAACAATTATTTGATGAATTAAGAATTATTATTTTCTGGGTCTAGTTAGGTTTTAAAAATACTTTCTATAAATTTCTTAGTTCAATTTGAATTACATTATAAGAAGCACAAATAACTAAAGGTGACTATTTAAACATACACTGGTCAAAACTACATGATATATAGTATATTTCCTTATTTTCTATTATGGAAATTTCTCGTAATATTTTGCCACCCTAACAGAACCAAAAACCGGGTTTCACACTAATAGTGGATGCTAGCCTAATTTCTTTAAATGCCTGTGATTAAAAGAACTGCCTTAAGGCATCCAAGTATTCTGCTGTGACAGTGTGCTAGGATGCCTAGTGTCCCAAAAGCAGAATGCATTCAGCGCTACTTTAAAAAGTAAATAAACCAGGCGATTACCATGGCAACTGCCCAGCCCCACGCTCTGCCTCGCTCGCCTTGTCCCGCTCTCCGCTCGGGAGAGGCCGGGCTGCGGCTGCCGTGCAGTACCCGCGAGCAGCCTCTAGATGCCGCTGTTTACTGCGGTTCGGCGCCCGCGGCCGCCGCGAGTGGAAGGAAGCGCATCCGGCAGGGCCTGAGTGAGCCTGAACCCGCCTCCCGCCGTCGGCAGCCAAGGTTTCAGCAGCTTCGGGGAAAACAAGCAGAGCTTCTACATTTAGCTGTAAAAATACCAACCCCGACCCCCCCAAAAAAGCCCCCAAACAAACAAAAAAAAACCCCAAACAAACCCAGATTTGTACTTTTCCTTCATCACATAGGATTGCTCTCTGAAATACAATTAAGATAGTTTTCATTGCATCCTAAGCCATAAAATGTACCACAGGAATGTCTTTCTAATTACAGAAACTCCTTGTTACATACACACATACTTTATTATTCTGGATGTCTTTGTTTAAAAATGACACTGTATAAATATTAATCCTTTTTTCCCCAACTACTCTTTGTTCCATGATCTACATTCATTGTAGCACAGTAAATTTGAGATCATTAGATCAGTTACTGCTATTTAGATGTAAATGTCTTCAAAGGAGATTAATTATTCTCCAATTCTGATTTTTTTTTTTTTTTTAAATCAGGATAATGAAGACATTCTCTGACACTTCTATTATTAAAACAAAACAAAACAAAACAAAACAAAACAAAAAAACACTCATAAATCAACATAACCCCCACAAACACAAAAAAACCCAAACAGAAACTCCCCTTGTGCCTCCATATAACACAGTTCATGACAGATAAAATTTTGGAAAGTGTATGGGTAATTTTTATGGCATTTAAGCTAGTAAATGAGGTTAGGTGAAGCTCCAGGAAGCCATTTAGTAGTTGAAATGTTCATGTTCAAGTTGCATATCCCTCACAGGAGCACCTTGATTCCCTCTAGAACGTGGGAAGACTGCAGAATTACAGAGTGCTATCTTTCAGAAATGAAAGAAAGACCACTCTTTCCTTTAAACCAGTCAGAGAAGAAGAAGCTCTGACTAGCATGGTGATCTATCCACGAGCACCTGGAGAGCGTGTACTCCTACATGTAAGTTCTCAATTTGCACATCCTGGCGGATTCTCTCAAAGAACAAGAGAGCTCTGTTTAGGCAACTGAAAGCAACTGTTACTAGGAATGCTTTTGAATTACCTGCTATAGACCTCTTAGAAGTGGAAAATGAGCCACCAAGAGCACTTGAATCACAGGCGAGAAATTCATGATAGTTCTCTGAGGAAGCAGGAGAGCTGAGAGGCTTTTTTTTTCTTTGTCCTGTGTGACTCAAGCATGCACCACCCTTCTGTGCACCACCTGCAACTCATTGATTACTTGGGGAGGGTCAGGCTTATTGACACCATGAAGGATTTTCTTGAATGATAGTTTCATGCAAGGGATGTACACAGCTCATGGAATAAAGAATGCAAGCCAAGACTCACACTCCAGTCTTGTCCACTATGCCTGGGAATCAGCACACACACACACACACACACACACATATACTACCTGCCACAGCGGGACTTAACCATATTATCAAAGTGAACAGCACCATCAGGAAACATGGCTAAGATGTTCTTCCAGAAGTTAGGAGTTGTGATGATTTTGAATCGATAAAGACAAAAACCAAGTGAGGGTGTTCTAGGCTAGAGGAATACTAAAACAATTTAAACATAAATTTCATGGTTGTGCTTAAAAATAGGGTAAAACAAAATGCACTATGTTTTACACAAAGCTTGATTCTGCAAGCATGCACTGTTTTATCCAGTAAGAAGAGGAAAAGGAACTTATTTGTAGATCCCAAAATGGCTTGAGATGTGCATTGCTTAGACAGGGTGAGACTAAGAGGTTTTTGAACAGCCACAAAATCACAAATGTAGCTTCTTAGAACTATTTAAATTGAAGCAAGATGTGGACAAACTTCCTTCAGTTAGATGACATTCAAGGTAAGACTTTTAGGATTGCATTGCGAGATAAATGCCTAGGTACTGTTCATAACTTACTTGAGACAACTAAGATATTTTTAGACCTGTTTTTGTGACTTTGAGATTTTTTTAACCATATAGCTTCTTAGACATTTTCCAATATTATGCAAGATCTACTGTACATCAGAACAAACAGTATCAGTGTTAATAAGAACAGAATTTGTGACTGCACACTTTAAATTGGAGCTCCCTTAGGCTAAGTGGGAGCACTGACATAATAATTTATAATGCTAACTGAAAGAATGCAATTAAAGAAAGAATTATGAAAATGAACCTCCTGTTTGTATTTAGTGGGGAGGAGTTGTATTTTCTATATTACCTCCTCTTAATACTATTGAAACATGCAGGTCCTAATCTTCAAATGAGTTTCTTATGCATTAAAGCCCATGTTGAGGCACAGCACAATTCTGCTTCATGACCAATTTTTTCATTTCCACTTTTGGGAAAACTGAAACATACAAACATGAGAACCAATTATGTTCAACTTTTGAGGGCTGATTGAAAGCTTATATCTACTAATAAATAAACAAGACAGAAAGATTACCCGTTAGCCATACAAGTGATACTGCCAAAGAGTCCAAACTTTGGCAAAAACCTTTACCTTACAGTATTTAACATTAAATGTTTCAAAGCAACAGATGGGTCTGGCTGAGGAATACCTGCATTGTTGTTCCACTGAGAAAGTGTAGGGCACTGAGCTACCACAGACCAAAGCGGAGTGACAAAAACACTTTTGTCAACAGAATGGAGATTTTCAGTCACGTTCACAGACTTAGATCCAAGATCAAATACTTAATGGGGATAAAAACTGAAAGTTCACAATTCCTCTGTCTGTCTCGTAGTAGTGTATGTGTGTGTACAGAGAAAGATTCTTGCTATACCATCTTTACAATGAGTGCATCTTTAGGGCTAGCAGACAGTCTCTTTATTCACTTAAATTCAATCATTTTAATAAGAATTACATTGTTTTTTGATTTGTATTTTTTTATTATTTCTGTCAGTAATGAAAAGCATATTACTGTGCTGAATACAACTGGCTGTCTCACTGTGTATCCTGAAGTCCTCTGGCACTCGTGCTGTTAGAACAAATACTAATATTTCAGTAAGACGCCCTGTATTTCTCAGTCAAGAATCAGCTGAACAGGAATGTAAACCAAGCAGCAGCTGAAGCACACCTTCTTGAAATGACTAGTGTTCAGTGTGTCAAGTTTACTGAATTGCAGAGGAATTTTGTGGGATTGACAGCACTGAAGCAGTGGGGGAGAAAAAGGCTTTATAATTATTACTCCTCACTGGTATGGTAATAGCATATGGAAGGAGGATCTGGTTTTACAATGACTGGCATAGTTTGTTATGCCTTAAAGTAAAAGACCTCACAATTACAGAAATGAGATAAACGTATAATTTTTGTATTACAACTCCATGTGTTTTTCCTCTGGCATCAGGAGCATTTTACCTGAGTTGTCAGTCCAAGAAAATCTGTAGGTTTCTTTTCCTATTGCCCAGATTTACTGTCTTCAGTGACAAATAGTTATATATATATATTCTATAGAGAAGAAGAATGTCTAAAGAGGACTGTGAATAAACTTGACATTGTTTTTCAAAATATTCTGTCTTGGAAACAAGTATCCTCTCCTCATCACAGGCCTGAGGTTTGCAAGCACAGACATAAGTGAATCAGACAGAAGGCCTTCAGTCTATACAAGCTTTAAAAAGATAAAGGGGAAAGACGGAGATATGAAAGGGAATCTAAGAACTGATCCCTGTAAATCCATCTGAAAATAACAACTTTCTGCCCTGTGTCAGAACAAACTTTGTCAAGAAAAAAACTGTGGTACTTCCAAGCTATTCCCAATATTGCATTTTTCAGATTATAAGGTGTCTTCCCTTGGAGGGGGGATTTTCTTTGCTCACACAACCTGAGTCTGCCCAAGCCCATTGCAGGAAAAAGGGTGATGGGTGCCTTGTTAGGCTTTGCTGTAGACCACTGAGGCATCCTTCTGCCTCTGCTAGGACTAAGAGCAATCTAATCTACCTGTCTAGACATGGCTTTGCACTGGTCTGATCCCTCTCTTTGGTGCTGCTTGTGACATCCAGAAATTTGACAAGGAAAGCAATTATTGATCAGTCTGAAGTGTGTTTTGCAGTGATAATTGTCTAAGCATGACTGAGTGATGCCCCTACAGATAGGTGCTTACTTATTTCCTGATGCATGTTGTCCTCAGAGCGACAGAAACATTGATAAGAGAGAGGACAAAATGACTAACTTTGATGGAGTTTGTGTTGAAACATCTGCTGCTTGTCAACATGGGAGGCAGAAGCAGTGATTTATTAGTAATAAGGAAGGAAAACCTATGAAACTCCAATTTATTCTTCCTCTAAAGTATTTTCTAAGAATGCCCAGTAAGTTTCTATAAAGGGAAAATACTGCCCCATCACCTGTGTATTTTTACTTTGCTTACATTATTACTTACACAATATCACATTATTTACTTTAAAACTTTGAGTAACTTCTGCCCATTAAGAAAGCCGGACAGTAAAGTCACTAAATGGAACAGTGAAAATCTCTGGAGAAGTCATATTGTGGTCATTTAGATTTTTTTCTCTTGCCTAGAATCTAAACTTTTTTAGGATATTGAACCAAATGTAAATGACAGCAAAGATATTTGGTGACATTTCCTATTCTCTGAATACATACCAAATACAGACCTGTAATTTTCCCCCATTGTTTTTGTGAGAGTAATTTCATTTGGATTAATCCTTTCTTTCAGGCTCAGCTCTGCATGAGCACTCTGCAGAATTCTGGCTTCCATATAAAGAGGAGCTCAGAGAGGAACTGGCCTCCAGAAAGCCAAAATTACATCAAAGTACTTCTCCAGAACATGGTGGCACGTACAGAGCTGGGGTATTGCTGCCCATAGGAGGAGGGCACACACCTTCTCTTTTACAGCTTTTGAGTACAGAAGAACAAAGGGTCTTTGAAAATCACAGCCATGCCACTGGGGCACAGAAAAGGGAGGCAGTTCAGGAATCCGTGCTCTTCCCTTCAGTGCATATGCATGGCAAATAGATGGGCATCATCTGCTCAATGAAAGGGCGTAGCTCTTGCAATATTTCTACCACGAGGACACTAAACATTCAACTCCCAAGAGATAAAACCTCAAAACCATAGATGCCTTGGTTTAACTGGAACGTTAAGAAATGCAGAAGTGTTAGAAATAAGAAGTGATCATGATGCTTTTAAACAGAAATTAGTCATCTGTCTGCCTGCCTTTGTAATTTAAAAAAATAAAGCTATGTCTATGTCAAAAAAGTATTTTTTTTCCCCAGAGGACCTAGGGTTTAACCAAGCTTTACTACCTTAGTAACCTTCTGTAAATGGTGAGGCATGACTGACAAAAGAGTAGGACTGAAAAAAGAAGATATTTAGGTTCAAATCCAGGTGTAAAGATGTCATTCTCACTAATGCAAGTTAGTGTGAGTATATGTATTGATTTAAATTGAGCATTTGATATTTTCTGTGAAAGCAAGGAGCAGGTCATAAGTTGAAAGCAGAAGAATAAAGTAAATGCCTATTTTGATAAACCATGACAATGCTTGAAGGAGGTCTCATTCCACATTTTGGGTCTCATTCTGATCCTGTCAACATTGCATCAGCATAACTCCATCTATTAGATCTACATTAGTGATCTGATGGAAATGAAAATCCTTCAGTAAAGCTTTCTTCAGACATTTTTTTGTCCGAAAGCCTTTAGACTTCCTTTCTTTTCCCTTCTACTCTTTTTAAACAATAAAGCATCAATAAGACATCAGGTTATTTGCAGGTTATTCTGGAATATTTTTTTTGCCTTACAGAAAAGCACATGGGTTGGAATCTGATACTGTGTTTTGATTCATCAGGTACTTCCATCATAAAAAATGTCATAAGTGTAACAAAGTTTTAAGCTTTTTTTTTTTTTTTGTGCCACATGAAATTACATCTATGTGGCCCAATAATTGCATTTTAAACAGCATTTATAACTCTCTTTTAGTTATATCTAAATGGATTTTTAGTATTATAGTAAATAGACACTCCCTGTAAGGAAGGAAAAAGCCCCACACACTTTCAAGCAAACAATTCAAGCCTGCATATTAATCTGTACCTTTAAATAAACAGCAATAATTAATGGGAGCTGGGCACTTTGTTGTATGGTACAGTGACAGGGATTAAACACTGGCACTGCAAAATGCCAGCTTTCAGCTTGTGCACTTCTGGACCCTTCAGAGCCATGAACTGACATTTGCAATCTTTGTCAGTCAAAAAAAAATGGCAAATTCACTTAAATTTAGTTCTGCCATTCAAATGGAATGAAGGTCATCACCTGCCCCTTTTGTGATTTGATTATCCAGGGACTGAGTTTATTTTCCTGAAGAAAGACACATTAAAAGGTCCCAATTCTGCAACTCCTGCCCCATCTCAGCAGCTCAATTGCTTTAAATTATTAATCATTAACTGATTTGGCTACCGCTGTTTATTTGAGTTCAGATTATTATATAGTCCTGAACTGCTCACTTCAATGTTTTTTATTCCTTTCCTAGAGCTCTCACAACCATTCTGAAAAACAATTAAATAAATTTTGAAATTGTAAAAATGAGTATATTAAATAAATAGAATTTATAATTCAATTGCCTGGCTTATTCAAATGCTGTAGTTACATATGGTTTACATCACCCAAACCACTTTTATTGACTTCATTCCTGTAAAAAAAGGCTACAGGTCCAATTCTTCTACCCAAGAAGACAAGGTAACTCTGAAGGAAGCTTCTGAATTACAAACCATTAAGTGTACAAAGTCTGGACCAAAGCATTATGCTTGAAAGGAGAAACATGCTTGTAAGGATATGAAGAAAACATGGGCTCCACAATCCTCTCCATACGCTGCTCCTGACTCTGTGGCATTCCTCTCTTGTCTTCACAGAAGCCCTGAAGTTTTGGGGGTTAGGAGTGCAGCAGATTATAGGCAGCACTTTATGGCACAATGCTTCTTGTAAGAACTGGGTTCCCTGAGGTTACTGTGAGACTGAATTCGGAAGAAGCCAAAATCAAGGATACAGCAATGCCAGTGCCAGTTAGAGCAGAGTGAATGTCTGCCCTGTGGAGGTGGATCCTCCTTAAAAGGTTTTAATCTGTAACACGGAGAGTCTTCACGTCTTTACCTGCCACACTGAACTCCTAATCTCTTCTCCTTCCAGGGACAACCACATCAGAAACACCCTGAGAGACCTCGGCAGAACTGGCAATACGGCCTTGAGTACTTCCTAGTGCAGATGGGACCAAGGATGTGTTTCCTAATGACTTAGGCAACATACAGAAACAAGACCTCTGGGGATAATATTAAGGATTGTTCAATAGTTAGCACATAACCTGCCATCTGAACACACAAATGGATTTTTATATTGCATTTTTTCACGATGCTGCACTGAAGGGGAAATCCTATAGATGCACCATAGGTCAGGTTCCAGTGCTGCAGTGCTCTGCCATGAAATAAGAAAGCTCATTCATTAGCATATGAATCAGCTCTCCACAGAAAGTGGTAGAACTGCAGGAGAGGAAAAGCCATTTTGCTTTAATAATAACAGCCTGTAAGAGGCAATCCCAGGTACAAAATGATCAAGTGACCAGGGCCAGTTCAGTGAAGAATGATAGCATTTTATGCTCAACACTTCAAGATTAAAGTCTTTAGTTAGCTAAGCATAATGTGAATCAGTTTCATGTATAATGCATTGTGTGAGCCTGTAGCCACTGTGATACAATGTAAGCAATTCCATTTAGTGCAATTTGACTATAGCTAGTACAGAATAATTGGAGTCAGTTTCTAGCATGCTAGGATTTGAGTCAAATATGATATGGAAAAGAATTTGATACATAATAATATGGAGGCAAAGATAACACACAATGATGTGGATGAATAGTTAGTAAGTTATAATACAGAAGTCATTTTAGTACATTGTGATGTGATTATGAATCCACTGTTCTTATACATAGACAAAAGGCTAATCCATAATGGTAAAGAAAGGCAACTATTAAGAAACAGTACAAATAAGGGCACCACAGCTGCATTTGAGGGGAGCGTGACATCGCATATTGCAGTTTTCTCAAATATAAGAGAGATGGAATAAACATCTACCAGAGGATAAACATGGCTACTCAAGTGAGCACAGGACATGTCTCAGAGCAGTTCCTCACATTGCAGGGGTGGCGTTAATGCTGCACTGGGCGATTCCAGCTCCTGCTCAGGAATTCAGCCCTTTCCATTCTTTTTCTACCGCTATTAGAAGCAGTTGTGACAGTTCTAACCCCTTTGGTACTCTGGGCCTCAATTTTACAATCTGGTGTGCAAATACAACAGTTTGAAGACGTGCCTCTTCCATGAGGTTAATAATCTATGATTAGTTAAAGAACTACAGCGTTTTAAAGCAAGCATGTAAACATTAACATGACAGATCTACAGGCAAACATTGTTGGCTTTCTAAAATTACTTATGAAAACAGTAAAAATGTGCTATTATTGTGGCTTGTGATTGCATTAGGTTTAAGTTCAACAGACACTAGTTCACTGAATTTTTTTTCTCTTCCTAACTTTTCATGAGTCTAATCCTGTGTACATGAGAAGAGCTCATTTATGAGCATGTGCTAATCAGTTCTGACTACAAGTTTAAGTCATCCCTGAGCAAACAGAAAACTATTCAGCTTAGCAATAAAGTTAAATAATTATTACCAGGCTATGTGATGTGACTACAATGTGACATTGAAATGACTATGGTGTGATTAGAATAAGAATGTTATATGCCTGTGATGTTACTAGAATGAGGCTATAAAACGTCTGTGATGCCATACTGCTGTGATATGACTAGTGTCAGGAAAAATGTGTGTATTATTAACGCATACATAAACATGCCGTATTTCAGAAGCAGACTGCATTACACAGAATGCTAGTAGTTCTAATTATCTCCTTTATTAATGGCTGTTCTGCTTTGTATTTTAAAAGTCAAAAGAACTGCATACTTAATTCATTCACAGAATTCTTTTTCTAAGTGGTTTGGCAGTAAGGTTGCTCCTTCATGTCACTTGCTTGACTTTCAATGCTGGGGCTCTAGCCATCCTTCTTGTGTTACATAATCAACATTTTTCTTAAACTATTATTAGATCCAGTTCCGTTTTCTAGCGTTACTTGATGTCATAAAAACCGGGATCAATTCTTTTCTGTGTATATCTGTAACAAGAATATTTTGGACACAACTACAAAGCGCAGCAAAACTGAGAGTGTTTCATCTTTACGCATCATGGGATTACAGGATGTGCAATGCTCACGTACAGTGTCTGCATCCATACGACTTGCAAGGATATGTACATTTATCAGTATGTAGCACACAATTCCAAGCCATGCAAATTACTGTCCTCTGAGAGGTACAAGCAGCTTCCACCATTTGTTAATAGTGCATCCTATGTGCAGACACATATGGGAGTCTAAGAGCCTGCATCTGAAAATGTAAAGTCTTTAAGGTACAACTCTGATCATTAGCTCACCAATGCTATCCACTGAATATGTGCAAATGGGATAGTACCACATACAGAAAGTCAACTGCTGATATGATCTTTGTTTTTGTTTTTTTTTTTTTCTATGCATATATATTTGAAAGGCTTAACCAAGAAGCAGCAGCCAGCATGACCACGTACCCGGGCATACTAAATCAGATAGGTTCTATCATACAGCTTGTAAGTTCAAGCTGAGAAAAGCTAGCAATAAAAGCACAGTCAAATAAAGGTTCATTCATGCTTCAGAAAATGTTGAAAAAGGCACTAGATATAATGCACTATAGATAATGCTCTATAATCATCTTCTTGTCACACTTTTGAGGTCACTCATATCATAATACATTGGCATTTTATTACAGCGTCTTCCAGGCATGTGATGCTTCTTTGTGGCTAGCTGGATAATTTACCTGTGTCATTTATGGGGAAGGCAAAACGACCACTTTTATTATTTATCAAACCACAGAGAGGAGGAATCTTTTCCAGTTCAATGTTTAAGCAGACAAAACCCAAACCAGCAGAGTAGCTCTCTCCCTCCCTTGGCGAGTGTCTCGGCTGACCCTTCGGGAAAGGGAAGGAGAAAGGTGTGCAGGCGTAAATGGGAGCCGAGACAGGGCTGGAGTCAGAGCAGCCTGAATTATAGATGAAAGGGCATGTATTAAATATAAGGCCGAACCGGGCGAAGGCGGGCCGGGCCAGGCGATTGCCTCCGAATCTGCGCGGCGCCGGGCGGCGGCCCCACGGCCACCGCTGCGCTCCGCGCCGGGCCCGACTCGCACCACGGGCGGTCGCGCTGCCCCGCGCAAGCGACACCGA
>VZSE01002642.1:705748-719696 GCA_013398275.1 Promerops cafer | reverse complement strand
TTTTTTGGGTAACTGTCACCCCAGAGCTAAAGAGGGAGAAGCACCGCCAGACCAACTCTTACCATTTCCAGTCAGAAGTTGCAGACTTCATGTAGCTGCCTCTGCTCTGCCGAGAGAGGGACGGGAATGGTGTGCAGTGCAGAGTGAAAAATACCCCCGCTCTAAGAAGTGCACCGGATTTTTCTCTTGCTGTTTGTTTGGGTTGTTGCGTGCACGTTAGGCACCCAAAGGATCGCCGCTTCACAGGAATGAAACGTGGAGAGGATGACTAACGACAGAACTGTGAATTTGTTCCCTGGAGTTGCTAATTTGCCACCCCGAAGCAACACATATCTCGAGGAGGAAGCGTTTGGCTGCTGCTGATTTCTCCAAAACTGGTGGTTTACCAGATGCATTGTGCTATATTTGCTGGAACAGATCATTGCTCAGCTGCAGCAGATCGTCAAAGGTAGACAACTAACGTAAGTGCAAAGTTACCCTTAAACTGGGATGCATTTCCTTTAAAGAAAAAAGAAAAAAAGCCAACACGCAGTATGTTTATCTAGGGAAAGAATCAGTGTTTGGGATTCTGTTGATGTTGGCGGGGAAAGGCTCACCTACTCGCTGTCTCTGCATCCCTACCTGCATTACTCTGCTGGAAGTAATCACAGGCATCAGTTACCGTGCAGCTTAATGCAGATAAGATTAGTGCTTAGGGCTGCCTAGTTCCGTCAAACTGTAGGTGCTGGCAGCCTTGCACCCCGATAATGCGCGGGTAGCAGTGCATGCAAACTGAAGTCTGTCAGTCGATTTCCTTTTTTTTTTTTTTCTTCCACCTGCATTATTAATCTGCAGTATTTATATGTGGCAGCTGCTAATATCATCCTGAAGGGAGATCAGTGTCAATGGGGAAAGGCTGCACCTTTTTTCCTTCTCATGTCATCAGAAAATGTATATTCCCCCATCTGTAAACATGCTTCCTGCTTCTAAGTTACATTTGGAATTTCCAGCCTCCTGATTTAGACTGTGTTTAAAAACAAATAAAGTTTTAGGTTATTAAACAGAAGGAGAAGTATCCAACATCTGGAGAAGAAACATTGAGCTGAGAGTGTAAGAAACTGTAAGTCCTGTTATTGTCTCATCAGTTAACAGGGATGTGAAGTAGCCAGTGACGACTGCTGCAGCAGCAGCATGTCCGGGTGGTTATTTCCCGGTACGATAGCTATAGAGGGGCATGCAAGGCACAGCGAGCAGAGAAAAATCTGGTTAGCAAGAGCTAAAAAATACGTATGGAAGCAAACAGCAAATTACATTTGGCAGCTGACATAGCAGTAAGAATCCAGAAGTAGTCCGGGAAGGTTTTTTACTTGCACCAAATGACTGGGTGGAGGAGGGTAGAGGGGGAATGCACTTTACAGATTACATGGTGTACCAAGAAATTATTCAGAAAGTACGTGTCGAAACAGTAGCTACCCTTAATCCTGCAAGTAGTTATTTTCATTCGTGCTCTGAGCAAATGCAGCTGATGGGATATTGGTGCATTTGTCCAGAGGGCTTGCTTGTAAAAGGGAGCAGTAGGAAAATGTACTGCTGGAAGTATGCATTGCAAAAACAAGTAGTAGTTGGAGATTGTGGATTTATCATGCCTAAAAAAACAATAATGCTGTTCTGTGTGGTTGTGTTGACAGTGATGTCTCCAAATAAGAAATGAGATGTAATGCATCCTGCAGTCCATGCATGCCTCCTCTTGCAAATCGCGCATCATTCCTCTCTGGAAACCTTTAAGTCCTAAAATCCGTGAAAAGAGAATAAAAACATTATCATGGACCTGAGGGATTTTTACCTGTTGGCTGCTTTGATTGCCTGTTTAAGGCTGGATTCTGCTATAGCTCAAGAACTTATTTACACTATTAGAGAGGAGCTGCCTGAAAACGTGCCCATAGGGAACATACCAAAGGACCTGAACATTTCTCATATCAATGCTGCCACAGGGACCAGTGCCAGCCTTGTCTACAGACTGGTGTCTAAAGCAGGGGATGCGCCTCTGGTCAAAGTGTCCAGTAACACGGGGGAAATCTTTACAACATCTAACAGAATAGACAGAGAAAAACTATGTGCTGGAGCTTCCTATGCAGAAGAAAACGAGTGTTTCTTTGAACTTGAAGTGGTGATTCTCCCCAATGACTTTTTTAGGCTGATCAAAATAAAAATCATTGTAAAGGATACTAATGACAATGCGCCTATGTTTCCATCCCCTGTCATCAATATCTCTATCCCAGAAAACACTCTGATCAACAGTCGCTTTCCAATCCCATCAGCAACAGATCCTGACACAGGTTTCAATGGTGTGCAGCACTATGAGTTGTTAAATGGGCAGAGTGTCTTTGGACTGGATATTGTAGAAACTCCAGAAGGGGAGAAATGGCCTCAGCTGATTGTGCAGCAGAACTTGGACAGAGAGCAAAAGGACACCTACGTGATGAAAATCAAAGTGGAGGATGGAGGTACCCCCCAGAAATCCAGCACAGCTATCCTGCAAGTCACAGTAAGTGATGTCAATGATAACAGGCCAGTCTTTAAAGAGAGTCAAGTGGAGGTCCATATACCAGAGAATGCCCCTGTAGGCACCTCTGTAATTCAGCTTCATGCTACGGATGCTGATATAGGAAGCAATGCAGAAATCAGATATATTTTTGGTGCCCAAGTCGCCCCTGCAACCAAAAGATTTTTTGCTTTAAACAACACCACAGGGCTGATTACAGTTCAGAGGTCCTTAGATCGAGAAGAGACTGCTATTCACAAAGTGACAGTGCTTGCTAGTGATGGTAGCTCTACACCAGCCCGGGCAACTGTCACCATCAATGTCACTGATGTAAATGATAACCCTCCTAACATAGACCTCAGGTACATAATAAGTCCCATCAATGGCACAGTGTACTTATCTGAGAAAGATCCCATCAATACAAAGATTGCCCTAATTACGGTTTCAGATAAGGACACTGATGTGAATGGCAAAGTGATCTGTTTCATTGAGAGAGAGGTCCCCTTCCACCTGAAAGCAGTTTACGACAACCAGTATTTGTTAGAGACCTCTTCCTTGTTGGACTATGAGGGCACCAAAGAATTCAGCTTTAAAATTGTGGCTTCTGATTCTGGCAAGCCCAGTTTGAACCAGACTGCCCTGGTAAGAGTTAAGCTGGAGGATGAAAATGACAACCCTCCGATTTTCAGCCAGCCTGTAATTGAGCTGTCAGTTTCTGAAAACAACCGGCGTGGTCTATACTTAACAACTATTAGTGCCACAGATGAAGACAGTGGGAAAAATGCAGACATTGTTTATCAGCTTGGTCCTAATGCCTCCTTTTTCGATCTGGATCGAAAGACAGGAGTTTTGACAGCCTCCAGAGTTTTTGACAGAGAAGAGCAGGAGCGTTTCATTTTCACTGTTACAGCCCGAGACAACGGCACCCCTCCTTTGCAGAGTCAAGCAGCTGTAATTGTTACTGTGTTGGACGAAAATGACAACAGTCCAAAATTTACTCATAACCATTTCCAGTTTTTCGTATCAGAGAACTTACCAAAGTATAGCACGGTGGGGGTGATCACGGTGACTGATGCAGATGCCGGCGAAAATAAAGCAGTGACCCTTTCCATCTTGAATGACAATGAAAACTTTGTGCTGGATCCGTACTCTGGAGTTATAAAGTCCAACGTTTCTTTTGATCGAGAACAGCAGAGCTCTTACACCTTTGATGTTAAGGCAGTGGATGGAGGGCAACCTCCTCGCTCTTCTACAGCGAAAGTAACAATAAACGTGATGGATGTTAATGATAACAGTCCTGTTGTCATCTACCCACCTTCTAATACTTCTTTTAAGCTAGTGCCACTCTCAGCAATTCCAGGATCGGTGGTAGCCGAAGTCTTTGCTGTGGATATAGACACTGGCATGAACGCTGAGCTGAAGTACACGATTGTAAGCGGCAATAACAAGGGTTTGTTTCGGATTGATCCAGTGACAGGTAATATCACTCTGGAAGAAAAACCAACTCCTAATGACGTGGGGCTGCATCGCTTAGTTGTCAACATTAGTGATTTGGGTTATCCCAAATCCCTGCATACTCTTGTGCTTGTATTTTTATATGTAAATGATACTGCTGGAAATGCCTCTTATATTTATGACTTGATACGCAGGACTATGGAAACACCTTTGGATCGGAACATAGGGGACAGTAGCCAACCCTACCAAAATGAGGACTATCTCACAATCATGATCGCTATTGTGGCGGGTGCCATGGTTGTCATAGTGGTGATATTTGTCACAGTTCTTGTTCGCTGTCGACATGCGTCCAGATTCAAAGCTGCCCAG
This sequence comes from Promerops cafer, assembly GCA_013398275.1. Lineage (NCBI taxonomy): Eukaryota > Metazoa > Chordata > Aves > Passeriformes > Nectariniidae > Promerops > Promerops cafer. The sequence continues at coordinate 715,351 of VZSE01002642.1, read as the reverse complement.
AGGAGCAAGCAAGGTGCTGAGTGGATGTCTCCCAATCAGGAAAACAAGCAAAACAAGAAAAAGAAAAGGAAGAAAAGGAAATCTCCAAAGAGCTCCCTTTTGAACTTTGTGACCATTGAGGAGTCCAAACCTGATGATGCAGTTCATGAACCTATCAACGGGACAATAAGCCTTCCAGCAGAGCTGGAGGAGCAAAGTATAGGAAGATTTGATTGGGGCACAGCACCACCATCAACCTTTAAGCCTAACAGTCCTGATCTTGCCAAGCATTACAAATCTGCCTCTCCGCAGTCTGCTTTTCATCTCAAACCTGACACTCCAGTTTCAGTGAAAAAGCACCATGTGATTCAGGAACTCCCGTTGGACAACACCTTTGTTGGTGGTTGTGACACCCTTTCCAAACGCTCTTCCACTAGTTCAGATCACTTCAGTGCCTCAGAGTGCAGTTCCCAAGGAGGCTTCAAGACAAAGGGCCCCTTACACACCAGACAGGTAAACGAGCACTTTTACTGGTCTATAAGTACTGCATACAAGTGCCCGATCAACCAGTATTAAAAGTGCCACTGTGTTGTGGATTGTTTTTATTTTTTTTTTGTTTCATTCCAATTTAATTTAGTTAACATTATGGGGGGAACAAAAAAAACCCAAATCAAACACCAAAAAGAATAACAAACAAACAAAAACCTTGACCTCTTTATCATTTACCTGGTGCTTAATCACGTGTTTGCAAAATGCCTCTGACATGTTGGGTTTTGAAGATTTTTGATTGTTGGAGGGCTGTTATGCCTCTGTGCATGTGCACATACATGTGCATAAACAAAACTGAAAAAAAAAGACTTTTTTTTTTTCTCCCCAGTATTTAACTGTCCAAATGTAAAACTTACTGAAGAACTGTGTCGGTGTGTGCTAAATTTCAGTCAGAAATTTGACTGTTTCAAGGTTGAAGGGATATATACATTGTTTCAAATGTCAAAGTGAGTTGGCTTGAATTTCTTTTCCTGTTCAAGCTGATTTGGAGCCTTGCTAAGTTGCTGTTACTAAAAGGGTTAATTTTTTTTCCCTAACAAAGGCAGCCAAATTTCCAAGCTACTTCATCAGTGAAGCACGTGGTTTATTGGTAGGATATAACTAAGCCATACATAAGTCTTCCTCTTGTTTGAGTTCAACATGATTTTGTTGTAATAGATGAAAGTTGGTATCGCACAGACAGTTTGCTGCATATTTTAAAAAATGGCCAAAGCATACTTTTGAAAGGAATGCGTTCTCTGAATACATCTGAATTATGCAGGAAAAAGAAAAAAAGTCAGTCCATTGTAAATATTTTCTCATCTCAGTAATGCATAAGTGATCTGACATATCTCATTTTAGACTGTGAAACACGCCATATGAAGAGGGATTAGGAAGCTAAGAGACTCATATTTCAACCAAATCCAGCATTAGGGTTTTTCTTTTTTTTCTTAGGTCTAATAATTCCTTGTTAATAAAGATTTAAACGCGGTGCTGTCTTAATTTATTTNGCCGGGCCGGGCCGGGCCGCGCCGGGCCCGCAGTCCAGCCAAAGACCCGGCGTGTCCGCACTGGCCAAGGGTGCGCCTCGGCGAGGCGGCTCCCTCGGCGCTCCGCCGCCGCAGAGGCTCGGTCGGTGCTGGGAGTCGCATCCGTGTTCCTTGCGGGCGCAGTACCCTCCAAGTAATGGTGATTTGTCTGAATTTATCAGGGATATGGGTCCTAGGGAACCAAGCGAGACACATTTAGGCTTGTCTGTGCTAAACGATTTTGACGGTAGCCAAGTTTAGGACAAAGTCATCCTCTTGCTGTTGCGTTAGCCTCATCTGAGATGAATGTGCCGTTCCCAGAAACGTGTCTTGACTTTGCGTGTCTGTAAGGTGTCACGCTGACAAGATGCTAAGAATAAAAGAAGCACTTTGGAGGCAGTTCTGCTAAAGTAACTGCTCAGACACAACTCCTTCTTAGGAGACACTGAAAGCACCATAGAAGAATCTCACAAAGCCCTAATCTCTCTAAGGGACTTTAAAGAAAGGTCTACTCCCCAAGCAATCTCACAGCACTGCACAAACTGTCAGCATAAGTTAAAAAAAAAAAAAAAAAAAGCTATTAAAAAAATCCCGAGAAAATTTATAGAAGAGCTCTGCATAGTCTGTGCTTACTTTTCTGGAGTTTTCTCCTCAATTTTATTTGCAAAATGTTATCCCACCCAAACCACACATTCCTTTTCTGTTCTGAGACTATTTTAATTGAGGCGTAAATTAGCTTTCCAAACTCTATCAGAAAACTCAGACGTAACTCCCCATAGTATCTAGAGGCAGTTGGGACACCCAGAATGTTTTACCTGACAGAAAGTGTAAGCTCTGCATGGCAAAATTGAACATGAGGGGAAAAAAACTCCCACACCCATACAAAAACAACTGGAAGTATTTCCAGAGTTACCTGTGTTCATTAGATTAAATACATTTAATAGTATCTGTAATTATAACTATATATGGACCTGATTCAAATTTCACTGAGGTCTTAGTATATCCTTTTTTAAGTCAGCAGATGCTCAGGATTTGGATTGCTCTCTGAAAAAGCTGTATTATTATATGTAAATGAAAATACAACTGTTTCTTAGGTAGACAGTTACCTAATCTGAGTTTGTATATTTTTATTCTGTGGGCAACTATATAGTGTCTTTTTGGTTTTTTTCTCCCAATGATGAGTGTTACAGGATGTAATCTTTTTATGCTTCCTTGTCAATTTTGGCTGGAGTAGTATAACCATCAATGGTAGTAACCATCAACAATCTTCCTATTCTTCTATCTGTAATTCCTAAAATTAAGGTGCATCTTAGCTAATATTCATTGGCACAGGAGTGAAATATACCATCGTAGGTATTTTTTTTTAAATTTGTGATAGAGTATGGCCTTTAAACAAAGTATTCAGATTTAAAGATCTTACTGAACAGTAGTGTGTGCTAATGCCACAGCATCTGAAAAGAATTTTTTACAAATTCCTTTGGCGAGAGATACTTAGTTCTGTGCTATTATACTGTTTTCTTCAGGTTTACATAACTAATTTTTCTGCATCTAATGGTGAGTTAGATTACGTATATATATTCAGTAACTTGGTGGGTTTTGTAAAGAACATGGGAATTGTTGTGGATGATGTTAAGATAGGGAAAGATGAAATACAGGATAAATATATGTCTAAGAAATACTAGCATCTTCCACCTTTACTTACAATTTCTTTTAGTTCAAGCTAAACGCACACACAGTGTGTCTGGCAGATACATTAATGTTAGCAAAGAGCTGAGACCTAAGTAAGCACTTGGACTTCATTCAAGCAAAATCCCAGTACTTTTGATGGGCATGTGGCCCTAGAAATCTGTTAGAACTGGGTCTTAAATCAAAAAGCTTTTAGAATTTAAAATATATTGTTCAATGAAAAATTCTTAGGTTTTTGTGGGGTTTTTGTGGTTTTTTTGGTAGGCAATTTCTGTGCAATCATCAATAAATTTAGTGGAAATTCTGTGGTTAAGTTTTTTACGTGTGACTTTGAATTGTACAGACTGATGTTTCACAAGTACCCACTATGAAAACCAAAGCCTCCTTCAAGTGCCTATCTTGCAGTAAACCTGGTGGATGCTCTGAAAAGAGCATTTTTGAATACTTGAACTTGGGATTGTTCTAAATGCTAATTCACATAATTAGGAGTATGGAAAGGATGTTGCACACCACCAGCTTATATAGCTAAGCTTCCAAAATCAGTGTTATGACTCATAAAGAATACTGAAATCTATGCAGGCTTCTCAATCAGTGTTCTTTTCAGTATTTGATTGAACTTTAAAATGCGCTTCAAATTAGTAAGTCATTACACCAAACAGCTACATAGAAATACAGCAGAAGACGACATGTTGTATTCTTCTCTGTGAAAGACCTCTTTTGAAAAGCAAATAAACAGACAAAAGCTCCTACTCAATGTCATTAGATTAACAATAGATTAAATAATAAAAGAAATTAAGGCCAATTTACTGTGGTTATCCCAATTTTAAATTATAACAACTTCATTTAATCAGATTTAAAGCACAGCAGTGACAAATAACACAGGTTTAAAAATATGTATCAGTATAGGTTATGGGCAAAACCTTCAGTCCTCATTCCTAATCAAAATGCATTTTGTCATGTGCTTAATTTTCATTTAACATGGCCAAACTGAAGCAGATCCTTAAGGTCCAAGTGACTTGAGATGTTTTCTTCAAGAAAAAGTCATAAGCACACTATAAGCACTTTTCTGAATCAAAATCGTAATTTAGAAGTTTTGGAAATGTGCACAGTTCTAGAAGATTCAGGAAAGTTGAATATATGTTAACACTGTCCTTTTTATTTCTATGCTCTAGTGGCAGAATTTAAGGATTTGGGGCTTGAATGACACAATAACTACATTCCATACTAAAGTATATTTTTAGTCTTATACTCAATAACATAAGCTCTGTAGAGATTGCTTTATTCCTTTTTCAGCCAATGGACTTCTTGCCTGATCAAGGAACAAGTAGCCAGGCTCCTGCTGATCAATGCACATCACTTAAGCTTTATGTGGCAAATCTAATTGACGTTATCTTACTCTGCAGTGTTAAAATTTGTAAGTTTGGAGTTTATGTAAGAGAAAAGAAAAGCTGAAAACATTAATGACTCTTAATTTGATACGCTGAGAGTGGCAATTTCAAGGTGCATAAGTTGATGGAAATCTGCACTGGAACAGCAGTGCAGAGCTTACGTCACCTGCAAATATTAAAATTCTGTAACCATAGCATTCCACAATTCTGCGTGCAGTATTATTTTTAGTGGCCTTGTTTCATCACTTAGTATAAACAAAAAATACATACCTTCTTTTGTACGCTTAGTTTGGTTTATGTGTTAGCATGGATATTAGTCTTGGGTGAGGACTAGTGATCTGGAAAAGTGCATGTAAAATTCAATCATTTTCTAGTTCTGTATATTTGTATATCTATACTAAAATATTAGAAATGGTGATAATGTACAGTGTATTTTTTCTATTGTTGTATAACTGAAAAATAGGTTGACAGATTTCACTGAACTGTCTAAAGAAATTCATCTTTGAGCTGAGACCAAGCATGGAAAATTTCATCTGAAAAGAAGAATTTTTCAGAAAGTTAAGAGCATGTGAAAACTGGGAGCTATAATGGATATCTGAACATAACCCTAAGCTGTAATACCGTTTTCAATAGTGACGGTAGACATGCTAAACTAGAGTAGAGAACATTTTGTATATACAGATCAGACAGTAAAAGCTCAGTAATCTTCATTTCTCTTTAAATGTTTCTGTGCAAAAGATTTTTATCAGAATCACTGGAGTCTCATCTGTCCCGAATATCCAAAGCCAAAGTTTCACATATGCTAAGAAATTTGTGCCACACACGTGAGTGAGAACTGGATCTTGAGAGTTTTATGCTATTGCAATTTTATGATAATGTTCTTTTGTATATAGGAACAATGGAGAATCTTTTTCGTTTCCATTTCAGATTTTCACTTCCAAAGAATCTCTTCTTCTAGCACAGCAAAACCATATCAGCCACACTTTATTGACAGCAATTTTATTGTAGCTAGAGGCTTACAGTAAGCTGTTTATTGCTGTTCCCTAACGCAGTTGACAGCAATTGGGGAATTAATTTTCTTGCCCCTGATGTGCTTTCTTGGGTATAAACAACAGATGTTAAAGATATGAAAACTGTGACCCATTTACATTCAGCAGCTCTTTATGGGAACAGTCTACCTGTCTGAAGTGCAGGTTTCAAGTCCTGAGTAATTTTGCTCCATCAATTCTAGGATTCTTACTTTTGCAATATTGTTTATCTTGATAAATACTGTCCAAGGGCCAGATACATAATGTCTATGGATAGATCATCACCTAGGCAATTTCTGTTCAAGAATAGCTGGATTCAAGTATCATTTAGTTCAGGAGATGCTGCATCTTTTTACTCTATCATTTAATTGCATTGAACATATAAGATTTAACTGACAAAATGGACATATAGTGTTCTTAAAGATCTAACAGAAATTATAGGTGCTACCTGATCTTCTGGTATCATGGCTTTCACAGAACATCATGGTGGTCTGTAAAGTCTATACTCATAAGTTTCCTCAGTTGTTACTCAAGTACAGCCATGTTGCATACATTTTGTAATGTCCATGTCTTCGCTGAAGAAAAGAAAACATACATAGAATCATGTATTATTTTTTCCTTCTTTTATTTCTTTGTCTTTCGAGCCTGTGGCACAATGTATGTAAAATGATTTATCCCCATACACTGATGCGGGCACTTAATCAATTCATTTCTGGTTTACATGAGATAACATTCCTTTGAGTGGAAAGATTTACCAGACTGTAGATAAGAGATGAATGGGTGCTATCATATTTTTCTGAAGTGTGGGGGGAGGAGAACATCTTTTGTTTGTTTCTATCTTTTTGACAGACATTTGCTACATAAGGGGCTTTAGCATCTTACCTAACTGAGATTTTAAGTGCGAGTCTAGACACAAAATGCATGTTAACCATTCCCTAATAATTAAAACACCATACAAAAAAGGTTCCTCCTAATGGAGTTGCAATAATTTTCTTGTAATGGATTATTTTCTACTGAGCTATAAACTCTCTCTTGAAGCAGAAAGCTATTTCTGGCAGAAGACACTTTAAATTGATATTGCTACTTTTTCACTGGTTGTGAAATTATGAAAATTTGAAATAAAAAATAAGTTGTTTTGAACAGTAATATTGTTGTAGCCATACAAACCCATGTGTATATTATTCCTGGGACCACTGGGTTTCAGGAAAACATGAAGGCTACTACAATTTTGGTACAAAATTCACGTTAATCTTCTAAAAGTATCTGGACTCTCAAATCTTGGAATGATTTGGCCTTCATTCCCAATTTAATTTTTGGGTTTTGAGTATACTGTGAATTATATGTCATAGCACAGAGAAAGGTAGTTAAAAATCAGATTTGTAATCATACTGAGGTGTCTAAATCATACCAATCTCAAAAGATACCCATTCTTTGCTTTTTTCTTTTGCAGCAAGTGAGGTGGGGAGGGAGGAGATTTGTTTTAAAGTCTTGACATGGGTTGTCCTGCATCTTCTGTTGCACAGAGAGAAAATTTTGTAATTCTTCATTTGTCAGGATATTTTGGTGTGTAGAATGTGTAGTTTCCTATGACCTGATGTTGTAGTTTTGCCATTTCTTTTGTGAAATGTCACACTGAACTTTTTGTGCACAAATATTAATATTATTACTTGAAAGTTTGTCTGGAAAATGCACAATTCCTGTTATAAGAGGACTATAAAGAGCGTTTTTCTAGAGTAACAGTTCATCTTTTGAAGTTGAATCCAAGCTGGGATAAATCTGCTGGTTTATTCCATCTGTAGCTCTTTCTAATGTTAACTTCTTTTTAAAAACAATAGGATGATATTGAGATAGTATTTCCAAAATCTAAAAAATATGTAAAATTAATCAGGAGTGAAGTGAATTAAAAATCCTTTTATTTTGAGCTGGATTTGATAAAATGGGAAAGATCAGCAGTCAGATTTTTCTTTCTTCCTTTGTTTCCTGCCCCAGGTTTGCAGAAAGGCAGAGTTTTAAAATAACAACCTCTTCCCAGTTTACAGAAAATGAAATCAGATATTCTCACTGGCTGATAGCTGAAAGAGAATCGCTACTGATATTGATTTATAAAACACTTTGTAGCCTGAAACTGATATTCGTTCATTTGCCCTCATTCCTTCCAGTGAAATTGTCAGATGCTTCATTTGTAGTTCTGAAGGATGTTCTTATCACCACCTAGGCTTTCATGTGTTACTAGTAAGAAAAATCTCTTATTGGTTTTCTTTATCATTAAAAGGTGTTAAATATCTGCCTGTACAATATTTTTCATCAAATGAACTAATTTAGCCTATGCCTTGTACGGTCATACAGCCTTTAAAACATTGAAAAAGTCAAGAAGAAGACCATGCTTCAATTATGAATGGTATTTTACTATTATTCCAGCCTCTTGTTGATTGGTAGCCAACAGTAATATCTCTTAAATGGCTAAGCCTGCTATATGTAAATATCTATCTCCTTCAAAACACATAAAGTTATGGAAACAATTGTCTTTCTGATGTAAAGGTTCTGTAGGATGCATATGTTTCTACATATGACCTATGTAGCTGCTCTGCTGAACTTCATGTGAAATGCTTTGACCACTGAGGTCCATCTTCTCTTACCAAAAATCTTTTGGAAGAAAGTTTTCACAAAAGCTTGATTTTACAGGAAGGGATCCAGGATTTCCAGAGAATGGTGCAGACTAATGAATTTTAAAAGAACACCTCCTTCCTGTGTTGACAGCATGCACAGCCTGAAAGGGAATGATATTTAACTCATGTTTTTAGTAGCTTTCCGTTCAGTGAGATAGGTTTTGGGAATACTGTTGTTATTCCAGTCCCTCTTCTTAGATTATGTGATGAATATATCTGAATATCATGATTGCTTCAGGTGTCCAGCTTCTGATGGTGGATCTAACCTTATTTCTGTAAGTGATGATCACAGAAAGTATAATTTGTACAGTTTTCTCCAGCACACTTAGCTGGTAGTGCCTGTGCACACAGTGCATTTTGTTTCTGTTGACACTGTGATGGGATTCATTTTGTCTGACTCCTAATTCTATAACAAATCTAATCTGCTTCAGTGGGTTGTTGATTTACCCCACCCTGAAGAAAATATGGTGCTTTAAGCTGGTTGTCAAAGCTGAGCAACACAGCTTGGTGAGATGCATTCCATGTCCAGTGTAGAATATAATTTGGTGTGATCCATATTCTTCACTTTCCCGGTGAAGAGCATTATCCAGTCCATTTTTCTCACTGAGGTCAAGAGAAGGACTTTAAGGTTATGTATTTATTTAAGTGAAGGCATTATTTGAATAGTGCATGTGGGCACAAAAATGTAAGTGCACAGTTACCCTTGGGAAAGTCTTCTTTAGATTATGCCTCAAAGGCTTCCAAATTAGCAGAAAGAGTCTTACTGACTTTTTATTAAATTGTTATCTGGCCATCAGCTATCTATTTTAGTAAGGCAGTGCAATGAAACACCAGTTATTTTGTTTTGGTGCTGTTCTGAGTGTTTCCGGTTTTCCGCAGCACTGCACGTTCCTTGGTACCTTGTTCTGTGAACCTTAGTACAGGCCATTCACTTTATAGTGTAAAAATGTTTCTTTTGCCTCTCTGATAAAAGGTATATGGCTATAGCAGTATGAATTTTCAGTCAGTTGTCAGACTGTTTCACTTTCACCATTGCAAAAATACAGGTCAAAATATCAGTGACATGCTAGGTTACTGCTGAGAGAATTTGAAATTGCCTTCAGTTTGTGACAACAGTACTCTGAAACTTGGATGCTGTTGAAGTCTGCAGCAACCAGAGCAGCAGGAGGTAGGCTGTGTACCACTTGCAAAGCCCTAGTCATCTCCTGTATTTTTAACTACTGCCAGATAAATAAGAAACAAACAAAACCAACAAATCCCCCAACCAAACTAAAACAACCCACCAAACAAACAACACCCC